>PVHY01001653.1:0-150166 GCA_004024945.1 Uropsilus gracilis
CGCGCGGCGGCGGAGCTCGCGCCCGGGGGCGGCGGCGGCGGCGGCGGCGGCTCGCGCCCGCGCTCGGGCCGGGGAGCGCGCGGGGCGGGCGGGAGAGGGCGCAGCGCGGCGCGGCCGGCGGGCGGGCGGGCGGCCCTGCGGAGCGGCGCTGCGCGGCGGCATGGACACGGGCGCGGGCCGGGGCTGCGGGCGCCAGGCTCCTCGCCCGGCCCGGCCGGCTCCCAGCGCGCGGCCGCCGCAGCCCCCGCGGCCGGCGGGGCGGCCGTTTCCGCGGCCGGCGCAACTTGCCTCGGACCCTCGGTGAGGACCGGCGGAGGCGCGCGCCGGGTCGGCGGCCGCGGGGCCAGGCGGGCGGCGGGCGCGATGCCTCCGGCCGGCGGCCCCCGCGCGCCGCGCCCCGCCGCGCTGCCCCGCAGCCTGTCCCGCCTGCGCGAGTGTCCGGGCCGCTCCCGCATCGTGCTGGCGCTCGGGGCCACGCAGATGGCGCTCGGATGCCTCATCGTGGCCGTGAGCTTCGCCGCGTTGGCGCTCACCACCTCGGCCCGCGTCCGCCACTCCTGCCCCTTCTGGGCCGGCTTCTCGGTGAGTGTCCGCGGCGGGGGCGGGGGGCGCCAAGTTCGGGGCGCGACGCCCGGGGCCGAGGCGCTGCGGCGCGGGCTGCGCGTGCGAACTCCGAGCGGGCCAACTCCGGGGACCCGACGCCCGGCTCCTCGGCTCGCGTCGCGCGGGGCCCGGAGTTACTTTCTTGGGGGAAGCGGGGGCCCCGGGACCCTCCGCTCCGAGGACGCGGGGCGCGCCCCGGCCGGCTGGCGCCCCCGCCCCCGACCGCCGAGCGGCCGCGACCGAGGCGGGGACGCGGGACCCGGCCAGGCGCCGGGCTCCGGCTCCGCGGGTGGCTCGCCTTCGCGGCCGCCTCGGCCCGGAGGGGGCGCGGGGAGCGTCCCGACGTCGGGTGGCAGGTTCGTCCCGGGGGGCGGAACCGGCAGGCGCCCCTGCGGCCACTCACCGGCTCGGCGGCGGGGACATCGCGCGGGGACCCAGCGGAAGCGGGGAGTTGGTGGGTGGCTGGGTGGGCAGGCGACTCGGCCCCGGCGCTCTGGGGCATATTTCCTGCGCTCAGGGGGACCGGGGATGATGATCCCCCCCCTCCCCAAACAGAGACGCCGCTGCTGGCTAAGAAGCCTCCTTCGGAAGAAGCCGCCAGGAGGTGGCCAGTCAAGGAAGCGACTGTGCACCGGAGTTCATTTGGAGGGGATCTTGTGTCGCCTTTTAGGAAAGTTGTTCCCCCTATAGTTAATAGAGAACGGACATATGGAAGCGGGGAAAATATATGCAGAGCAGATATTTATAAAGAGAGGCACTTGTTCTGAGAACTCTTGACATCTGTAACTACATTTGGTTTATGGTGCGCGAGTACATCTCACGGGCTGACACTGTAAACTCAGTATGTTTTCAAATCCCGTCTCCAGAAAGCCGAAGCAAGCCTCGGTAGTGCACGCTGGCTATTTGCTCTCGAGTTTTGGACACATTTAACATTTCCTTCCAGCTTTCCCTTTTCGTTGCTGTTCTTTCTCCTTGGTAATGGCCTTTGTTCTCCAAGTCCATCGCCTGCCCCTGGAATGAGATCTGAGCACAGCTGTGACACCCCGATCAATACAGGTGTGGTCCTTCATCCTAATAGGGGCATTAATTTTCACAGCTTATTCAGACCCAGGGTGAGTGCTGGACCACGGATTAGGAACAGAAGGTATGTCCCGGCCCTCAGTGTTCAGAGAGAGGAGGTTGGAGGAAGGGAGGGGATGGGGGGAGCCTTGATTCAAATGGGCCACTATATATAGTCTTCGCACATCTGTTGCTCTGTTTTCAGCATTATTTAAGATGCATTGTTTTGGTGGCATCTGTCTAGTGGGCACTGAGGTGCATGTCTGCTGGAACCAGCCTACAGGTGGCAGACTGGTAAGTTAGCTCTGCACTTCCTGGCTCCTCCCTGAACATGTCCTTCCCCTGTTCAGCCTAAGCTGTGGCTCTGCTACTTGGAAGGGCATGGAGAAAAAAAAACCAAAAACCTGCCTTTCAAAGAAGCCTAAACGGGAAAACATTCATTGGATACAGTAGCAAAGTTAGTGTGAAAAATGTCCATGCATCTCATTTTACTGCAGAGTGCAATCTGTATGTTGAACAGTGACTGTTTGCATTGCCAATGTGGATCCTTTGACAACTATAACCTATTAGTCCCAACTCCCCATGATCCAGCGTAACTCCCAGTGTCTGCTGGGAGCTCATGAGTTCCAGACTCTGGCAAGGGAGCAATCGTCAGGCAGTGAACGCTGTGTTCATGGTAGAGGCTTTTAAGGTCACTGCTGCCCTCCGTCCACCTCCCACCCTCTCGTCCTTCCAGTGATTTCTTGTGGACTTGTTTTCTTCCTTCAAGCTTCATTGGCCACGAGCAGCTTTAAAATTCAGTACATATGTACTGTTTCTCCCATGTTGTCTCTGCCCTTTGCAGAGTGGAGCTGGAACGTTGGAACAAGTCTGTGGCAACGACCTCACTATATACACACCTGCCTTCTAAGACCTCGGAACCCCTTGCAGAACCGTTTCCCAGTCAGGAATGAGGAGGGTGGCCAGCATTTATTTATTTCTTTTTTTGCCAAAACCCTATTCTTTGGGGTTTAAGGCAGCACTCAGCTTCCCCTGTGTCTTCTGACCCGAGCTGTGTGTGTGTGTCTTAGCCACCTGGAGGGGTTCAGGCCTTCTCAGGGCTTCCTACACTGTAAAAGTAGCTGTTAAAGTAAAAAAACGGAAAACAGGTCCCAGCTAAATGAGCTCTCACTGTGCAGCAGAGACTAAGCTGAGTGTTTCTCATGTGTGATGTTTCATGGTGTGACAGCCCATCCCAGGGAACCTGTGTGCTCATGCGCTCGTGCAGTTCTCCCCACTGGAATTTTGACAAGGCCTCCAAGCCGGTGCAGTCAGTGGAGGAGGCTGTAGGTGTGGATTCTATATGTGTGTACGTATCTATATGTGACTTATTAGCGAAATTGGCTCATGTGGTACAGAGGCCGAGAAGTCACATGATCTGCCATCTGTCTGCAAGCGGTGGTGCAGTTCAGTCTGAGTCCAAAGACCCATGAATCCGGCTGCCGATGGTGTGATTCTCAGTCTGAAAGCCCAGTAGACGTCCAAGAGCGGAAAAGGAATTTCTTAGTGCAGTCCAAGGGAGCAAGTGCGCCCTTCCTCCACCTTTTCATTCTCTTAACTCATCGAAGGATTGACTGATGCCCACTTCTGTGGCTGAGGGTGCTCTTCTTGACCATCCAAATGCTACTCTCTTGCAGACACTCCCTCCCTGAAGTGCCAGAACTACTATTGTACTGTTTATGTGGTCATCCCTGCCCCAGTCAAACTGACATATAAAATTAGCCAGCACACATGCCCAAGGTCACTCAGGTGAGACGTGGCCAACACCACCTTCAAACTTTCTTGCTCTGTATTCGTCTCATTTCTAATCATTAGACTTATCAGCCCCCCTTTCACCCCCACCTCCCACCCCCCATGTGTCAGAAGGGGATAGAATATCACAGGTGGCAAAGGATAAAAGGTACAACCTTCTCAAGATTACACCCTGTTTCTTAGGTAAAGCACAGAGAATGCTTGGGGAGGTGACGAGACGAGAGAAATTTGGGGAGGCCTTACTTTAGTCAAGGGAGCTTCGGGTGCTGGGGGCGTGCTGGCAGAAGTGACCTAGGTGGTGTGGCAAGTGTGGCTGGAGGGAGCAGTTGCTTTTTTCATCCAGTGTCCGGGGACCACCTTCATGTGTCTCCAGGAGCTGGGCGCTGGCTTGGCCCTGCCCATCTGAGAGAAGAGCCCTGTGAATGGTTTAGACCCAGAGCCAGCAGACTTGGCTCTGGGTCTTCAGCCTTTGAGCGAGCAACTTCATTATTTTCCTTGGAACATTTAAATACCCAGGACATCAAAGACATGAGCCAAAGACATGAGCACGCGGTAACTTATTCCCATTGCCAGTTACATGGTCAATAAGGACGTGGTTGTTGGAAGTGGGCTGCGTGAGTTTGTGTATATTGTTTTTTCCCCTATAAGAAAGCAACTGGATTTTCTTCTTACCCCAAAAGCCATATATGCTTGTTGCCATGACTGAAAACAAAGAAGTGTGTTGAGAAAAAGACAACTCTGCCATCTGCTATTCCAACTCTCAGTAACCTCTGTTCCCTCTGTTGGTTAATATGAACTTCTTCACTTTCCTTTAGCGCCACAAGCACATTAACATTTATGTACGTGTATGGACTTGGTTTGTTTAAGAAGATACAAAAAAATACACTGTACATATTATTCTGTGACTTTTTAAAAAGTGGTAGAATAAATATTTCTGGCCAGAGTTCATTGTTATTATTTCCCATTATTTTTAATGACTGCATAAAAGTCCATGGTATGAATTATCATAATTTATTCATTTATTCTCCCACTGGGATTATTCTGGTGGTATCAGTTCTGTCTCTACAGAGAATTCTGCTAATCTGGCCATAGTTGCCAAAACTTGTTTCCTGGGCATAAATTTCCCAGAGTGGAATTGCTAGTCAAAGGGTATTCAAATGCAGGATTTCATTAGGTATTACTGGATTCATTTCCACAAAAGACTGTCATCCCCTGTCCACAGAAGCATTACCTGAGCGCGTTCTTTTTCCTCTCACCTGCATGGACTCTTGGCAGTGGTTCATGTCTTCCTTTGTTTATGGGGCAAAAAAGATTTCATTGTTTTCATTTCATCTGAATATTCATGCTTATTTCATTCTACTTTGCAAATACTACTTCATTTACGTTTTTCATTTCTCACTTGATTCTTGGAATACACTTTCTAATGTTCAACTTGTGTTATGTTTGTTGGGAACAGACTAATCAAAGTGACTCCATTTTGTTTAAAACATCCATTTTGAGACCAGCAAAATGCATTGTCCACCTGATCGATGATGGATGTTGGCACTGTTGGAAACCTGCATTTGTGGGAACATATCCCACCATTATGGGAACGTGGGAATGTGCCTTACAACGTGTCCTATACCTGCTGGCTTGCCTCACACTAGGGGGCGGTGGTGGTCTTGCCCTATAAAAGGTTGTCACAGAGACTGCACCGGGTCTCTCTTGCCAAACTGGCTTGGGGACCCTGGTGCACCAGTAAGAAACCTGCAGCTTTGAACTTCACTCGGTGCCTCTATGTCTGTTGAACTACCCACGAGTCACAACAACGTTGACATTATAGTTCACCCAGGCATTACTGTACACACAGCATGGGGAATTGGCCTAGTTCCGGTTGCTCTCCTAGTCCCTGTGTACACATGGTTCTGTGTTGGGTCCTGCTCAGACTCACTCTGCTGGTTCACTGAACACCACCACTGCTGTAACTCCATGTTGAGTCTCACTCTCCACTGAGGTGCTGCCTTTACGATGTGCTCTTTTCCAAAAGTGCCTTGACTGTTCTTCATAAGAACTTCAAAATACCTGTGTCTCAGTGCTGTTTAATACTTCTTAGAGTCCAACTTGGAGTTACATTGAGTTCATGGATCAATTTTGGAACTACTGACAATTTTATCCTATTGAATCTTACAACCAGGAGCCTCGTGTGGCTCTTCATGTATTTGGCTTTTATTTTCTTCCTTCTAGAAAATGTTTCCTGGACTGTCTTCATGCTTGCAAAGTAATTTCTCTTCTCTTGAATTTGTTTTTTCACTATTTATTTTATGGTGGCAATGTTGGTCTACAGCACTATGTGGTTTAGGGGTATAGGTTTACATCACTTCAAATATATGTCACCACACCACACCTGCCACCATGGCACCTATAATCCTCCACCATAGGCCTTTGGGTTCCTTCCCTGCTTTGGATTCCATGCCCATCCTCCCCCTCAGTTCTGCACAAAGTCATTTTTCAATCTCCTCAAAGCTCCTCCTGAAAACTGGACTAAACAGCAAGATAAAATATATACCAAAATAACAAGCCCAGAGGTGACCCAGGGAGAACAGAGTATGGTCCATCTATCTCTGCATGTATCTCTGCAGGTCAGCTCACCCTCTTCCCCTGCAACAGTAGGGCCTGCAGAGCGACAGCGGTGGGGGTAGGGAGAGGGAGCTGCTGACAGGCTGTGACAATGAACTATGATCACCTATGATCCCATGAGGGGAGACAACGCCTGGAGAGGCAGATCTGAGAGCAGGTGACAAACAGGTTTCCTGTGGTCCATGAGAGCAAGAAGGGCATGTTCTTATTCTTTACCACCACCAGAGTGGTGTAATAGCAAAGCTTTGGCAAGTCTCAGGTGTGCACAGTTGGTCTACTTATGGGCAGTATCAGACTTCTCCAACTTCCATTTTCAGATGCTTGTAATTTTTGCTTTTTCCCCTTCATTTCTTCCTTAGCAGGTGGAGGTTGAGTGCTGATATTTTGTTCCTGAGTTCTTCTCTTAGTTGACCTTGGTCATTGAATGTGGACTATAACATTTCAATATTTTGTGACTTGAAAGTTTTGAGAAAGTATCAGCATGTGATGAAACTGTCACATTTGCTTTCAAATTTGAATCAATTATTTTTGTCTCAGTGATACTTCACATTGACAGGTTGTGTTTAAGTTATCTATTTTATTTCTTGAATTCTTGTATTTCTGTGAGTTCTATGTATTTTACCTTCATGTTGCCATATCTGTGAATGTTCATAACTATACCTTATTTTTGGACCAGAGTTTTTGTCATATCGTGCACATTTTTGTTGTGTTTTAAGCCTTTGATATTCGTTTCCACTTTATCTGCTATTAGTATCACACATTCTTCCTTTTTTTTGACTTAACTATACATGGTAGAAACTTGAATTCTACCACAAGAGGCAGAGTATTACAGTCAACACCTTTTTTGATTCACCCACATTTGCTGGTTTCTTTGCTTACCATTGCTTCTAATAACATCACTTTCTTCTGATTTAAATTTCTTCTTTAAAGGAATCATGCTAACAGAAATAAGTCAGAAAGAAACAGAGAATGGATGATCTCACCTACCTGCAGGATATAGGGAAAACAAACAAAAGACAAGAAAAAGTTAAAACTAACAAACTGACAGCAGAACTAAAGTACGAAGCAAAAGAAGGGGAGATCAGGATGGCAGTTAATCAGTGACAGGGTGGTAGGAGAACCTTGGGGTATACAACAATGTAAAAAATATATATGTATGTAATCAATTTTAAAAAGTTTAAAAAATAATAAATTTCTTCTTTAGTTGGAGGCATTGTTAGGTATGTGAATGTTCATTTGTCTGAAAAAATATTTTACTCTACTCTTCACAGATTGTTTATCTGGATGTCAAATTCTAGGTTGACAGTTATTTTGAAGGAGTCTTTTGACCTTGTGGAGAATTCTGCTCTTAGTCTGCTTGTGAGAAGACTATCTTTTCTTGGGTTGCTTTTAAGGTTATCTTTTCCACGTGGTGGTTCCCATTTTTAGTGAATGGACATTTATTGCATGTGCTCTCCTCTGTCCAAATGAAAGCTGTTTGAATCAATTTATCATATCCTTCTATAGGTACTTGGACTATCTCTTCCTCGGTTATATTGTCTAATTGTCTTTCTAGTCTGCATTCTGGGCAATTTCCTCATATTTGTTTTCCATTTCACTAGCTCCTTTTTTAGCTGTTTCTTACCAAGTATCAAAACTGTCCTTTGACTTTCTAATTTCTGTGACTTTTCATTTCCATAGGTTCTATCTTGTTCTTTTCTAAATCTCCTTTTCTAGTCATAGTGTTTACTTCTTTTCCTTAAGGTCTTGTTTCCTTCTTTTATGTCTTTAATCAATGTAAGCAAATTGTTTTATATGCCTTTCTATTTGGTGTTTCCATTACTAGAAGTCTTTGCATGCTACTCTCTCTCTCTTTCTCTCTCTCTCTTTTTGCTCCCCATGGATGCTCTGGTTTCTTTGTATGTTTTGTAATTTATTTTGGGGGAGGGGATAGGAACTGACCACATCTAGAGCAACCTTTTCTCGTGACACTTGTGTGATCTGAATCGTTTGTCCCTTGAGAGAGATGTTTTTGTTTTGTGAAAGGTAACATCATGCTGGGACAAAATCTTCTGTTTATTTCTTTGCTTGAGAGTTCCTAAGTGATGTATAAGTTCATCACTTACAGTGAGTATAGTGATGTATAGTGAGTCATTGGGAGGGCATAGCTTTCTGTTTAGATGTTATAAAATTCTCTGCCTCTTGTGGATCAAAGGTCTTTACTTTCTTCCTGTGTGTTTCTTAAAGCACTAGCAAAGTTCCTAGCCAACCAATCTTTACCCTCTACTCTCTGTTGATGGTATGAATGTTTGGATTAGATTAATATAGATACCTCATATGAATGGAGTCAGTATTTGTACCTTTATGTCTAACTTTTTTTCATTCATAATGTTTTCAGGGTTCATACATGTGGTGATTTATGTCAGAATTTTCTTCCTTTTTATGACTGAATAATATTCCATGGTATATACATACCACATTTGCTTATTCATTCATCAATAGGCAATGGGTTGCTTTCCCTTTTCAGCTATTGTGAATATGCAATTTTGAACATAGGTGCACAAATATCTGCTCTCAAGTTGAATTTTATTTCTTCTCCATCCCCCTGTTATGCTTTTCCATTCTTCTAACAGGTACATTTTCATCTTTGACAATCTATTTAAATTTGAATTTTCTATTAGTACACTATTAGTCATTAGACTAAATGATAGATATAATCCCTATCCTTATTTAAGCCACATGATGTCTTTGTACTTTCCCACCCTCCCTACCCCCTACCCTGCAACTCCACAGGAGGAAATCTTGGAGCCTCTCTCTATTCCTGGTTCATTTTTAAAGACTTGTTCAAAAGGAAATAAACTTTGAACATTATAGAGTCATGTGATTTGAGTATGTGAGGGAGAATTCTTTTTCCTTCATACTTTAGTCTTTTATTGGGGAATTTTGAATTTGAATCTTGAAAAGGTCAAAAAGTACTGCATCGTATGGTTTTATTGAAGAGTAAAGAAAATACAATAAAGTCTGTGATGGTTTCTTAAGACTGCTCTATACTGTTTCCATAGCTGTTGATCAGATCAAACCATGCATGAGGCCTTTTGCCCCTGCACAGCTGGTGTCAGGAAGAAGGGGCCATTGATGGCGCAGCAAAGCCTGGGGCAGGGCTTCCTCCGAATCCTCAGGAGCACACCTACCTTGCTTCCCCAGAGGCCCTGCCATTGGGGACATTCCCTCAGGCATGCAGGTTTATTCCTTCTCTCAGGGGCAGCCAGGAGCTCCGTGTATGCCTGTGAGCTTTATGGGAGGCTCTGGAGAAGTTTGTCTGAATGGGGCCACGTATGACTACTTTTCCAGACACCAGGTGGATTTCAAGTGAAGGTATTCTTTCCAGGCGTCTGTCTGTGGCCTTGTCCAGGCACTAGGCCTCTCAGAATTGTTCCTGCACTTAGGTGTTTTATTTATATATTTTTATTATATAAATTATATATATATATATTTCACATCTTTGTAATCCCCAGGGGTCACCCACCACCTCCCCTCCAGCCACTCCAGCTGCCTCCTCCCCGCCCCCAGTTGTATACTTTCATTTGGTTGTATATTAGTGAAATCATTTGGTTTCTCTTTTTCTTTCTGACTTGTTTCTGCTAATATGATTCCTTCTAGTACCACTTAGGTTCTTTAACTGACTTAACGTTGGTAACATGTTTTGGAATGATACTTTCAATTTATAGTCACAGCCTACTTTATCTCCTTTATTTTCAACTGTGGATGAGAGTGTATTTTATGTAAGGGGTAGGATACAGAGAGGTGGGAAGTGATTTAAGGAGCCCCAAGGAATTGTGAGTGTTGGCATTTTGGAAGGACAGGGATGTTTAGGGCATGCTGTGTGTAAGCAAGCCACTTCTTTTGCGTTGGCAGGTATTAGAGTCTTACGTAATTACTAACACGTCGACATGCTGTTTAATTGTTCTAAAACAAATCCTTAAAACTTAAGTTCATTCTTTTACAGAGAAAATGTAAGGAAGCTGAAACTTCATGAAAAAAAAGCAAATTTCTTTGAAACATACTGAAGTTTTCTAATTACAGGTATCTCCTGTTTTTTGAGAGCTGACATTCTGCCGCCTCACTTTCATGAATGACTTATGTTCGTGTCTTTTCTCACTAAGCAAGGATAAAAGCTGAAAGGTAAAAATGGCACCAGGCATTGGTTTTGTAGCAGCTGTTCCCTAGACAGTGCATACACAAGGGTGACCACACCAAGCTCCTTCTCCGAACTACTTATACTGTGAGTACTGATCCTGGCATCCCTGCTTTTAGCCCGTGTTAGTGCTATTTCAGGATTTATGTGTCATTAGGTATGATTTAGCAGGTTATTTTTGGGGTCTTGGAGAGCTCAAACATCTTTCATATAAACTCATGGTAATTGCTTCTTCGATGTCTGCCATTTCTGCTTATGGAAGATTTCATAGGAATGCTCTATTCTCAGTTATCAGGGGAAACACGCCTAAGAGAAGCGATCACTTCTCATCTAAAATGAGAAGTTCTTACAGACAATGATTCTGACAGTGTCGACAGACAGTGATTTTGAAATGCCTTTTTGGAACTGTCGAGAGCATTGGAAAGATGGTGCTGCTGGCACCTATTTAACATGTCAATAAGCAACTTGGCTACAATGATTTTAATTTTTTCCCCTCTTCTCAGTTATTACCCTCTTCCCCCCTTACAGCTGCCATGAAGGGACATGGCACATTGAGGAGTGAAGGTGTGACCCTGTGTAGAAAAGGGTTGAGGAGCACAGCATATGCCAGTCAGCTGCCAGCCAGCCCTTCAAGGCAGCACCGATGTCCTGTGTCCTCTCCATGCAGCACCCACTGAGCATGTGGGGTTTAGAATAGCATCTAGAAAGTTTGAGTGAATCAAGAGACATAGGTGTGTCCTATCATGATCGACTTTCTCCTTGAAAAATGAGAATGTGTAACTAAACATCTTTCACAATACTTTATCTTTTCTTCCACATCACTAATAATCAGGGAAATGCAAATTAAAACAACACTGAGCTACTATTTTACACCAGTAAGAATGACCCATATAAAAAAAAAATGGACAACAATAAGTGTTGGCACGGATGTGGAGAAAAAGGAACTCTCTTACACTGCTGGTGAGAGTGCAATCTGGTCCAGCCACTATGGAAGACTGTGTGGAGGACCCTCAAACAACTAAAAGTGGAACTACCATTTGACCCAGCAATCCTACTACTGGGGATCTACCCAGAGGACATGAAAACACTAATTAAAAAGGACACCTGTACACATATGTTTATTGCAACTCTGTTTACAATTGCCAAGATATGGAGACAATCCAAATGCCCCCAAACCAGTGAATGGCTGGGAAAAATATGGTATATGTACATGATGGAATGCTATGCATCAATCAAGGAGGACAAACTTATATCACTTGCAGCAACATGGATAGAACTAGAAGGACTTATATTAGCAGAAATAAGTCAGAAAGAAAAAGAGAAATACAGGATGGTCTCACTTAATGACAGATATAGGGGAAAACAAACAAACAAACAAATAAAAAAAGTTAGAAACAACCAATGGAACTGACCGATAGAGCGAGAGGAGGAGGGGAAGAAAGAATAAGATGGTTAACAGGTGTTAAGAAAACGGGAAAACCCCAGGGTACACAATGATGTAATATGTATATATAGACAAAATAAAAAAAAATTTTTTAAAAATCAAAGCAAAATACCAAACAGCAAGCCAGGAGCCAGTTGAGCAAGACTTGTGCCCCTGGAGTTCAAAAAATGCTGCCTGTGGCTTTTAGCTGCTTGTGGGAAAGGGGAGTGGCATAACAGTTGTCAAACACTAGGTCTCCACACCCTGGTGGAAGTGTGGCCTCTCTCTGTACTTATGATGATGGTGATGCTGAAGGTGTTGCCAGTGTTCATGGAAATTGCAATGCAAACAGCAGAAAGGTATAAATTGATACTGTGTTCTATAGCACCTCCCACTGTTCAAAGAGTCCACTATTTGGACTTTACTCTTGTTACTTCTTTGCAGACCAGGCGCCATTGCATCCTATCTGGAGGCATGGTGGGGAGGGCTGATGCCGATTTGGCTCGTATTCCTGTGTTGTTTTCCTTTCTGGAAGCTTCTAGGATTTATTTTTTGTTCTGGGTGTTCTGCTCTTTCACAATATTTAGTGAAGGATCCTAACCACTCACCGTGTCCCTTCTTTAAGGCTGAAAGGTTTGTTCTGGGATTCTTTCCTCATCTCCATTTTCCCTGTTCTGTCTTACTGGACCTCCAATATGTTGGATATTTGACCTCCTATGTTGATCTCAGTATTTGAATGTTTGGCTCCTGTTTTCTTTTACCAGTTGAGAGATTTCTTTGTATTTTGCTGTATCATTGGAGAGATTTCTTAGCATCTGGACCACCTTAGACATTTTTAGAAATAATTTCAGCAAGGACGCAGGAGTTGGCCAATTGAAAGAACTCAGGAGACTGTAGGGGAGCGCTGAACCCCCATTCTGAACATGCTCTTTCTCTCTCTCTCTGCCCTTCTCCTTGCCTCCACAGTCTGACAAGCCGCCCTGGTCTGTCTCTGATCTTAGCCCAGCTCAACATTAATTGCTACTTGGTACATTTCATTCTGTTACACTTCATTCCTATGGCTCTAAGTTTTACTTTATACTTTTCCTTCATATAGCCACACATTTCATGATTTACATTTCATCTCATAGAGGTCCGCTGTCAGCGCCAGGGTGTTGAGCCTTTCTGGAGATTAGCAGGGGGGTATATTGCCCTGCTGTGCTTAGCCCTGTACTTATGCAGTAAAATAGTTAAACTGTGACACTCTGTCATATTTTCTGCCAGTTTTTCTTAGACTTTATTTTATTTTAAGGTTGCATTAATTTTTCATTTTCATTCATTGCATTTTTGACTTGCCTTCACGGTCTGTTGGTTTTTGGTTGACCTTGGCATTGAGATTGGAAAGGCTGACTGTTTAGAAGAGGTGCGTGGCCTTTCCTTGTTCTCCCTGCCAAGCCAGGGCCGGACCCTGCTTCTCTGCTTGTGGGCAGGTAGCACCAGCGGCTTCACCCGTGGGCACTGGACTGGGGGCAGCTGGTGCCTGTTCTTCTGTATCTCACGCTACTAGGGTTTGGAGAACGTTGCCAGGGATGCTCACTTTGGAACCAGACGAGGAACATATGTGTATATGCACATTTCTCAGATTCCACACCCGAGGGTCATCTGTCGCTTGACTGCCCTTCAATTGTCACCTGATCAGGGCCCATTTTTTAAAATAATTTATTTATATATATGTTTTATATCTTTGTATTCCCCGGGGCTCACCCACCACCTTCTTTCCCTGATGGCTCCCTCTCATACCGCACCCTCCCCAGTTGTGTACTTTAGTTTGGTTGTTAGCTTGCTTTGACTGTTCCTCCTGGCCTTTTGTTTTCCCTATGTCCCATATATTAGTGAAACCATTTGATTTCTGTCTTTTTCTTTCTGACTTCTTTCTACTAATATGATTTCTTCTAGGTACATCCATGCTATCTCATATTCATCAAGTTTGTCATTTTCAATTGATGAGTAATAGTCCATTGTGTTTATATACCACATCTTTATCATCCATTCATCTGTCTGGGGCATTTGGGTTGTTTCCATGTCCTTGCAATTATAAATAGTGCTGCAGTAAACATCCGAGTACAGTTGTTCCTTTGTATAAGTATTGAGGTCTCCTTTGGATATATTCCCAGAAGAGCAATTGCTGGGTTAAATTGTAGTTCCATTTGCATTAGTCTGAGGGTCCTCCACACTGCTTTTCATAGTGGCTGGTCAGGTCCCATTCTTGCTTTTGCTCTTGGACCATGGTCTGGGTGGAGCTCACCCAAAGGACCATCATCGCTCGATGCCTTCTCTCTGCGTGCGCAGACCTGAGCCCCTTCCCTCTGCTGCCTCCACCAGCCACAGATCACAGCTGCTTTCCATGTCTTGCCATGGTCTTTCTCTCCTCTTCCACTCAAGTGAGTGGCGTGGGTAGGTGAGCCCTGGGGAGCATCTTGCAGTCTGAGCGGGTGAGCGAGCCTTGCTCCCCTGAGCCCCACCCCAGTTTTCCAAATTGGATTTGCTCCCCCTCCTTCCAGCACCTGCTGTAAACTTTTTGGGCCTCACTCTAGTTATTGCCAGAATAATATTTTTGAAAATTTAAATTGACCCATTTTTCAACTTTCTGTAAATCATGTTACCTGGCAGCTGTTCTACCTCTGAATTCAAGGACAGCTGTAGCTTTGGGGGAAGAGCAGGTACTTTCCAGAACAAAGAACTCATTTTCGAGTCCCAGCATCACTTTCTTGGGTCTCGAGAGAGTGTACAGTCGTGAAACCCGGGCTTTATTGCAAAAGAACAGGAATCTCCAAATTCCAGGAACTCTCCTTGATATACGAAGAGCAAAGCCAGAGGCCTGAAAACTGTTTTGCTCAGAAAACAGGTAGGAGGTAGGAGGTAGGAGGTAGGAGGTAGGAGGACCATGGAGGCTCTGGAGGTTGCATTGAGTCAAAGCAAGAAGGAAGGGGCACATGGCACATTCTGGAGCTGGAGGAAGAACTCTGGGGAGTGGGAGCAGAGAAAGTCCTGGTTCCCTGGGAAAAGACAGAACATGAGTACCCCACCCAACCCTAGTTGGTAGATGCCACGTGGGTGAATGAGATGTACCCACTGGGATTGCTGATCTCTTTGCCCCCAAGTTCTCCAGGAGGCAGATGCATTAGAGGAAGGAAACGTCTAGGGTAGGGGATGGAAAACCTCTTCCCTGCAGGGTAGTAAATATTTTGGGTGCTGTGGGCCAGTTGGTCTGTGTTGCCACCATACTGCTCTGCTGTGCAACCCAAAGGCCACCCCAGACAGTGTGCAACAAGCGGGTGGAACGGTGTGCTCACGTGAGTTTGTTGCTAGAAACATGGTGTGCCAGGTTTTGCCAAAGGTCCCAGTTTGCTGCCCCCTGGTCTCAGCACTGGGCCTGAGATTTCCTAGGGCCTGTGAGTGGAGTGAAGATATCTGGAAGCTGCTGTGTGAGGTGTGAGGTGCGTTGAAGGTAGAAGTTGCCATCCACGTCAGGCCATTCCCCTAAAGGAGCTACAGGCAGACCATCCGTACCTGGGATCTGTGGAGGCTGCAGCCTCATTCCAGAGGTCTCAGGACCACCCTCAAAAAGGAGATGAGGCAAAGGCTTTTTCTGCTGGGACAATACTGTGCTTCCTTGGGGGGAGAGCGTGGCATTGCCGTGCGAGGCACAGGGCCGTAGACACCCAAGGGTGGGACTCACGCTGCGTAACGGGGATGGGGTGAGATGAGCTCTGCCTTCTGGGAGGGCAGTACTTGGCCCAGGTGCCCCTCCCCCAGCACTGGCAGGCACCAGGGGACTCATCTGTCACGGGTCTTCACACTTGGGTAATTGTTAGTCTCCTCCTCCTGAAGCACACCTCTGCCACCTTCCCCATGGCTCTCCACCATGTCACAGCCCCTTAAATTCAGGATATCCCAACCCGAGATCATCGTCTTCCCTCCATACTCGTCTCTTCTCTGGTCCCCAGGTCGATGCCAGCTCCCCCGGGTGCCTTCCACGGTTGGCCTCGTGTCCTTTTGGTTCTAAAGTCCTGCAGATTCTTCCCCTAAAATACCTACTTCTGCCCACCACGAGTATCCTTTACCCAGGTTATTTCTGCTGCCCCCTCGGTGGCTTCTCCACGCTGCTCTTGCCCCACCACCTGCCCTTCACCCCCTGGCCACTGTGATTTTAATAATAATGCAGATTTGAAACATCTCCCAACGTGGCAGACCAGCCCTTTGCACTGACCTGACTTCAGGCGCCAGGCGAGCTGGACATATTGATCATATCAAGCCAGCAATTGTGAAAGATGCCCTCCCCCCCCCCCCAAGATGCCCCTTTCCTAATCCACAGAACCTGTGAGCTTGTGTCTTAGGTGTCACAAGGGGCTTTGCAGGTGTGATTAAGTTAGGGGCTCGGGGGTGGGGAGGGGAGATTTAGCAGCGGTGGCAGGGCTGAGTCAGGAGATGTGATGACACAAGCTGGAGGTTGGAGCCATGTGAGGAAGGCAGGTGGCCCCCGGAAGCTGGAAAAGCAAGGAAGCGGATTCTTCTAGAACCTCCCGCAGGAACGAGCCTGCCAACACCTTGACTTTAGCTGAGAGTGATTTTGAAATTCCGTCTACGGGAATTGAAAGCTCATAAACTCATGTTCACTGTCCTCAGGGATTTGTGACAGCAGCAACAGGAAATAATACAGTTCAGATACCTGGGGGCGGGGGAGGGGGCGGTAAAGGGTGAGGAGTGTTCACCTCGCTGTGGGCCAAGGATGAGGAGCCAGAAACACAGCTGGGTTTTAGTAGGAACACCCGCGGGAGCCACATGGAGTCCAGCCTGTCCGGGCAGAGTGGATGGGAGCCTTCTGCTTGTTCCAGGCCAAAGACCCTTCCCAGGCGGTGCGAGGAGATGGGCAGCACCACGTGGCCATGTGCAAACTGGCATCGGAACAGCACGAGGGCTCGTCTACCAGGGTTCCCTTTTTTTTTTTTTTTGCAGAGACTAAAAGTTACGTGCCTGAGCTCAGTCACACCTGTGCGGTGTGGGCAGTACCTTGCCACCCTGCAGACCCAGATCTGAGCAGCGCCCCCTGGCGGCAGTGCAGGGAAGAGCTTGAGGAGGGCGGGGGAGCAGGATGTGTGGGGAGGGCGGAGCGGGGTTGGGGGCAGAGCTTGGTCTTGGACCCTGACTCGGAGGGTGTGCTGGCAGCGCTTTGGGAACCTGTGTAATCTCGTGTGGTTTGGGCCTAATTGGCAGGGGTTGAATGTGTTTGGAAATCCATGTTGCTTCACCTGTTCTACCTGATGGAACTGGTTCCCTGAGTGGGAGCGGGAGCCCCCAGGTGCAGGTGGGGTGGCTTCATGACCAGCTGAGCAGTGTCAGGGGGGATCTGTGCCCACCCATCTTCCCTTCTTGCTGCCAGGAATGAGAAGCCCCATGCCCACCTTGGGGATGGGTGACCTCACAAGGGGCAGCCATCATACGGCCCAGGCTGGTGCTGAAGAAGAGCTTGTAGAACCACAGAATCCCTGTGTGAACCTCATTCTCATCATCTGTGGGAATTGGGGATTGAACCCGAGCGCTGTTTCCGAGGCAGATGGCTCCCTGGGCTGGTGAAGATGCAAAACGGTGTCCTTCCGCCCATCCAGATTACCCAAGCTGAGAGTAGAGCCGGGCTCTAAAATAGGCACATGCAGTTGGCACAGAATCCAGGCACCCTGGCTGGGTGGTGATCTCTGGGCTCCTGGGTGATGGGGAGATGGGGAACTTGGTACTTGAAGTTGAACTTGAGCGGGCTCCTCACTCATGGCCAAGGCAAGGAACAAGGTCACTGCAGGAATGAGCGCCTTGCAGGCCTGGGAACCAGCTGTAGTTTGTTCCCTTTTGGGCCTGGGTGAGGCTGTGGCCATGGAGATGAACCTCACGGTGTGGCTATAAGGCGGTCCTGCCAGCCTGTCCTCTCCTTTGTGTCCTGTGGGAACCCGGGTATCCGCAGAGCCGTTCCTTATTCCAGCCAGAGTCTCTGGAATGGACTTTCTTAGCTACATAGATGCAGGTGAGTGGGTATGTTGGGGGTCAGAGGAGGGGCCAGGGAGGGTCATTTGTGCCTCAGCCCTGCTTTTGCCTGGCCACTCTCCACTGCAAAACTGGTTGTGGGAACTGGGGGGTCAGTTTGTGTCTGCTGGATTTTGAGAGAGAAGAAACCATCACAAGCCCCTCTCTGCCATTCCTGTGCCCTGAGGAACTAGGGCTACTCAGTGGGACGTTGATCTAAGTCTCCTGGCCTGAGGGAACTCTCAAAAGCCCTAAGGAACTTGCTCTACAGAAAAAAAGCACCTGGACGGGGACCCTGCCTAAACCTAAGAGGGGTTTGGTGGCTGGTGCCAGCTGGGTTTGCTTTTGCATCGCGCCTGCGGTGCTTTAGAAGGACGGCTCAGTTTACGTTCCTTATGTGATTGAAGCTGGTCTCAGTGCCTGGGGTTGCCTGTGCTGAGCTGGTGGGTTGTTTGAACGTGGACAAAGTTGTAAGCACAGAGGCAGGAATATGGGGTTTCTGGTGATCCCTGGCATCTAGGCAGAGCATTGGGTCATTTTGCAGTGGGGGATTCTGGTCTGGGGTGACTGCCTCAGTGCCTGCCCTGCTGTGGCACAGACCTTGATCAGACTTGTAGGGTGAGAGTTTGCAGGGATTGTAGGTGGGGAACTGACCTCCAGTGTGGGATTAGGGGCCCTGCTGTGTAGGCTGGAGCAGGGGAGAGTGATTTAGGGGACAGAACGTTGGTGTAGGATGGTGATGGGAAGAGAGCAATTCGATAAGCCAGGGGAACCAGACTGTGCCGCCCGTCAGCCAGGTGGGGGCCTGAAGGATCTTGCAGCAGAGGATCAGTAAATGTTTGTTTTCCTTCCTCTTGGCAAAACCCATCCCTGACATTTTACAGTGATGAAAGTAATGGATGAATCAATGAGGTAGGAAATATTTATTTTCTCTGTTCGTTGAGATTCTCTTTGGGGAGAAGCTGTCATATCCAAGAAGAGCTTGAGGGGACTGTGATGGGGAGTGTGGGCAGAGGCATTGATACAGAATGAATTATGTCACTTGTCACCAGGGTGTGACTGGCTTATTTAGGAGGTTCCTTGATCATTCTGAGCTCTGGAAAGAGGAAGAGGGTGGAAAAAATGTCTGCCCATAGGTGGGTAGGTGGGCAGGGTTTAGCTTATAACTTGTTTTTTTTTTTTTTTTGGAGACTAGGTCTTGCTCTGTTCCCTGGAGTAGTCCCAATCCCACAGACTCAAATGATCCCTAGCCTCAGCCTCCCAGGCAGCTGAGATTATAGGCGCATGCTACCACACCCAGCTACCAGCTATTTTTTGAGCCTAGGTCTCACTATGCTGTCTGGGGTAGTCTCGAACCCGCAGACTCAAATGATTCCTAGCCTTGGCTTTCCTCTCTAGGCTGGAATTAAAGATGTGCACCACCATGCTGGCCTTCTCTTCTGTTCTTTGAGCTGATTGTGGACGTGGCCCCCTGGCTGGGGCAGGGGTTCTGAGAGTAGGGGAGTAGCTACACAACCTCAGTGGTACCAGATAATCATGATGGTGTTCCTCTAAGTAGCATGAAAGGAATGCCTGCACTTCGAGCACTATTTGGCATGATGGTCTCTACACTGGGATTTGCAGGGTTTCATAGAATTAAGTATAAGAAATTGCTTTTAGAGCCAGGCGTGGTGGCGCCTGTAAAGACAAACCTTGGTGGGAGATAAGAGGCCCAGGAACACTTAGTTCGCAGATTCGAGACTACCCTGGGCAACATAGCAAGACCTGGTCTTGAAAAAGCAGCGGGGTGTGGTGGGGGCACCTGTAATCCAAGTGCTGGGAGGCAAGAGGCCTGGGATCTCTTGAGTTCGCAGGTTTGTGACTACCCCGGGCAATATAGTGAGACCTGGTCTCGAAAAAGCAGCCGGGTGCAGTGGCAGGCGCCTGTAATCTCAGCTACCTGGGAGGCTGAGGCTGGGGATTGCTTGAGTCCTCAGGATTGGGACTACCCCGGGCAACATAGAGAGATATAGTCTCCAAAAAAAAAAAAGAAAAAAAAAAAAGAAATTGCTTTTACACAGCTTACTATTGTGCTGTTAGAATGCTTCCCTCTTCATTTTTTTAAATTACAAAATACCATTTAGTTAGATTTTGAAAATACAAAGACTACCCAAGGAGAAAGCAAACCTTGACTGGCAAGTTTGATTCTTTCTTTGGGGAGAGACTGTCATCTGTAGCCTTCATGACCCAAATAGCTCCAGAGGATGTTTGCATGACAAAAGTGAGGCTTGAGCAGAATCTTGTAAGAAAATTAGGTGATGCACATCTCACTCCCATGAGAATGGGTCATATGAAAATGGAAGAAGCGAGAAGTGCTGGTGAGGGTGGAGAAAAAGGAAACCTCTTACACTAATGGTGGTGATGTAGGCTGGTCTAACACTGCTGAAAAGCAGTAATGGAGGTTTTTCAAAAGACTAAAGATGGATCTATCATGTGATGCAGCAGATCCACTCCCAGAGCTCTATTCAGAGAGCATGGACACACTAATTTCAAAGGAAACCTGCACTCCCATGTCTAGTGTAGCATTAGTCACAATAGCTAGGATGTGGAAACAATTTAAATACCCCCAAATAGATGAGTGGATAAAGATGTGGTAAGATACATGATGGAATAATACTTACCAGTCAAAAAGACACACCTGTGCCATTTACAATAATATGGATGGAGCTGGAAGAGATAATCCTACATGAAATAAGTCAGGAGGAGAAAGATAAATACCCAATGACATCACTAATGTGGAACATCAAGAAACCAAACTAAGAACCAGGGAAAGACAACATTAAAAGCTAGCTCTTCAAAACTGACTCTAGAACTGAAGCATCCAAAGAGGGAAGGGAAAGGAGCAAGAACAAAGAAGCAGGGAAGCACAAAGGACTACGGTGATGGACTGTGGGCAGTGTGGAGGTAGGTACCCCACCAATGGCTATACCTGATAGGGAGAATCCTAATGTCACCGCAATTAAAAAGATTACTTTTTTTTCAGAAAATAAAAATAAAATTAGGTACAAAGGAATAATAAGTGACAGGATAATTTTTTTCAGCTTAAAAAGTATGAGAATAACCACAAATCAAAAGTCACCATGTGCAGTGTAGAGTAAATTACCAGTCGTATGGCCCCATATATTTGAAAGTTGTTAGGATATTAGATTTAATGTGCTGGTTATTCCATGGTGCTTACAAATGTCATGCCATTATGATGCACACCTGAAACTAAAATAGCATCACAGTGTTGTAAACCAATGTTACCTCCGTAATAGTTTTAATTGAAAAAAAAAAAATAAAGGAATTTTAGGGGATACAGAGAAGTGCAATATGAGACATGGGAGTCTCCCTCCTCTCCCCAGAGGGGTCCCTGAGGAAAGAATTCTTTCAAACTGTGGGTGAAGGGCTGGGCACAGTGGCTTGTGCCTGTAAGCTTCAGCCTATGAAGTGGCTGGGGTTAGGATTGCGGTTCGAGTCCTGCCTGGGGCCTGTAGGGAGACCTAGTTCCAAAAAAATAGCTGGATGTGGTGGTGCATGCCTGTAATCCCAACTACCTGGGAAGCTGAGGCTGGGGATTGCTTGAGTCTGTGGTAACCCGGGCAATGTGAGTCTGCAGTTCCACGGGCAAAAATAGTGAGACCTAGTCTCAAACAAACAAAACCCAAACTGTGGGTGAGTGGGAAGGGGACATGCTTTAATAAGTGCTCCTTTATTGTCACTCAGTCATGTCCCTTGCACTTCTTTATCAGGATAGGACCTTGTCTACTTTTCTTTGAGGCGCTCTGTCAGTTTCCTAAAGTATACGATGACTTGTCTAAGAAACTGCTTAGGGTATTTCTCAACCCCAGAATTCTGAGTCACGGGATACATGCGTAATTAGATTGGTTTGGATTTTGAAAATTGCCCCTAGAAAGGGCTCCACAGTTTACAAATCCAGCGTCAGTAGGAGAGAGGGAGGACCCCAAGCCATCACAGGGGTCCACGCCTGCAGCACCTCCCCGGGGGCCTCCCCCAACACCCTATTTTATGAACACTTACTGTGCTCTTACCCTGATGTTTACTTTCCTCATGGCACTTGATATTAGGAGTGTCAAGTTTCCACTTCAGAAACATAGCAGGCAGACAATATTGTGGCCACTGTTAGAATGCAGTTAAAAAAATACATAAAATAAAAATTAAAATTAAAAATTAAAAAAGACACATAATACATGTATTATGAATTACTTTATGCATTAAGTACATAAAATAGTACATAGAATGCATAAAATAGAATCATAAAAAATAAAAAATACATTTACAAATACTTTAAAAGATACAGAAAATACCACCCCAGTCTGGGCAGGTTCATAGCAGCTAAAGAAGAATGCCAGGGTCCTTGGCATTATTGTCATAGAATTGTCATGAATTCTATGGGGAAAAACAGGCAGCCAAGAAACAGCCACTTGAGTTTGTCTTGAGTTCCTTCGAATTTTCACCCTCTGAATCGGTTCTCCTTCATTCTCTTGTTCTCTCTACTCCTTGTGTTCTCTTCACACTCGCCTTTCAGGGTGCTGTGCTGCCCTTTTATCATTGCCTCCCAGGCCCAGGTGCCCACTCACACATGCGCACACTCACTGGGCCAGGTGTGCACAATCACGCCACAAGGTGCTGGTCATAGAGGCTGATGGCGGAAAAAGCCTGACCAGTGGAATCCACTTACCGCCCATACACATGAGCAGTCACCCCTGGTAGTTCTCACGTTTACTTTTTCAGATTTATTATTAGCATCATTTTGTCTAGCTTCAGATTCGTTTGGTATTTTTAAATGCCTTGTTGTTGATTTATGAATTGAGGGAGAATGAATTAGTGACTTTACCATAATAAATCTTTTCTAGTCGATGCTGTTTTATTACTGTTGCTTCTTTGTGCCCATGGGAGAATTTTTGCGTTTTCTTGTGTTCTGCTGAAGCGAATCACCAGCTGTGCTGTTCTGTTACTGTAAGATCTTTTTGTTGGGAACAGACTAACCAAAGTGACTCCATTTTGTTTAAAACCTCCATTTTGAGACCAGTGACCTTCCTTGCCCTCAGTGGAAAGTACCTGCCATAGCTGGTTGGTCCAACATCCTGTTTCTGCCTCCCCTTATTCCTGGTTCCTGACAACAGCATTGTCCTCCTGATAGATGATGGATGTCGGCATTATTGGAAACCCACAGGTATGGGAACATATCCCACCATTATGGGAACGTGGGAATGTTTCCTGTAGTTATGCTTGCTTGCTTCACAATAGGGGGCAGTGGTGGTTTTGCCCTATAAAAGGTCACAGAGACTGCTCAGGAACTCTCTTGCAGAGCTGGCTTGGGGACCCTGGTGCACCACTAATGAACCTGCAGCCTTGAACTTGAATCAGAGTCCTTGTGTTTTGTTGAGCGCCCATGAGTCACAACATTTCCCAGCCTTTGCTTTCTAACTGGTCTTAGATTTTTATAGGAAAAAAGATACTTTCAAATGTTGTTGGTTGTCAATTTGCTAAATACTCCATTTTATTTCTCTTTTGCTTTCCAGGTATACACTGCCATTTTCCAAGAATGCTAATTTTGTTCATCTGCACTTACTGATAATGTAGTTATTTTGGGTCCTAATTCCATTACCCTGCCTGTTGTAGATGGTTTATTTTTATTTTTTTAAAATCAAGTTTTCCCTCCTTTTTTGTTACTTGAATATGTGGCATTTCCCTCTGGTGTATTGGATGCTTTAGAATAAGTCTGCGTCCCTCCCCCCCCATAGTCATTTTAATTTGTGTATTATATAAAAGTTTTTAGTTCTTGATTTAGCAATTCTTAAACTAATTGGCTGCTTGCTGCAAAAACTTAAAAATTATCAATTTTCCTTCTTCTGAATTTGGTTTCTTATATTTATACATAGATATTTAAATTCTTTTTGGTTGCATTTTCACTTTAAATATCAGGTTTAAAACTCCATTTATAGGTTTACCAGTTTTAGACTTAGCTTCATGACTTCTTTGAGAAAGATGAGAAGGTGAATGCACTTACACATCTCTCCATTCCCGCTCCAAATGAGAAGACTGCTGCTTTTACACAATGTTTAAACAGATTCCATCTGTAACCAGAGGAAAGACTTTCTTGCTTTCTGCCAAGCAGAACAGAAGTTATAGCATTCTCCACTTCCACTCCCCACCCCCCTACCACCACTGGGCCGGCTGACAGTGAGGTGTTGGGGGAAAATTCTAATGCTTCTCTGGAGGTTGCCTTCAACAATTTCCCTTCTGCTCTCAGAGTCAGGGACTATAAGTAAGATTGTTCAGCATTTTATTTACATGCTTCTCCCTTGTTTCCCTAAGGGTAGAGCTGGGGGGCATGAGGATTGCTCTGTAGTAGGAGGCTTGGCATCCACTTTCTCTGTGAGACTGGGGAATGTATATTTAAATATTGATTTCACTGTGTCTTCTTATATTTTTTATAGTAAGGGGGGATTTGATACTTCTATACATAGTGCTGGAAGTGCAGTAGTCTCATCATTGTCTTTCTAATAGAAAAAGAACAAGTATATATTTTAAAGTTTTAAACATGAGGTAGCCAAGAATATGCAATGGAGAGAGGATGGTCTTTTCAGTCAGTGGTGCTGGAAAAACTGGGCAGGTACATGCAAAAGAATGAAGCTGGGACATTTCCTTACATCGTACCCCAAAGTTAACTCAAAACAGAGTGAAGATTAAACATCAAACCTGAAACCATGAAACTCCTAGAATAACACGTGGCTCTATAAACTCCTCGACATTGGTCTTGGTGGTGAATTTTAAATTGACACTAAAAGCAAAGACAAAAATAACAAAACATAAACAAGTAAGACTGTATCAGACTAAAAAGTTTTTGCAAAGGAAAGCAAAAGAAACCATCAAAAAACACAACTTTTATCTACTGAATGGGAGCAAATACTGGCAAGTCATACATCTGATGAGGAATATATATGTGTGTGTGTATGTACATAACTCAAAAACAAAAAGTCAAACAATTTGGTTAAAAAATGGGCAGATCTAAGTAGACTTTTTTTTTCCCAAAAGGACATATAGTCTTGTGACTTATGACAGCAAAGACAAATGTATAAAAAGGTACTCAGTATCATTAATGCAAATCAAGACCTTCGTGAGATATCACTTCTTTTGTTAGCAAGAGAACAAGCAAATAAGTGTTGGAAGGACGTGGAGTTGCACACTTGGGCTCTGTTAGTACAAATGAAAATGGGTATAGTCACTGTGGAAAACAATATGGAGATTTCTCAAAAAATTGAAAATAGAACTACCATATCCACCACTTCCATTTCTGGGTGTTTTTCTGAAGAAAGTGAAGACAATAACTGAAAGATGAGAGCTGAACCATGGTAAGAATTATAGTGTTCATCAATGGATGAATGGATGGAGGGAAAAATGATGGAATATTATTTATTATATTCATTTATAGTATATGCATTTGTTATTATACATATAAATATATAGTATATAATACAATCTTTACTGAGTCATAAAAAGGAAATCTTTCCATTTGTAGCAACACGAATAAACCTAGAGTGTGTTATGCTAGTGAAATACATCCAAGAGAGAAGCCTATTGTATGATCTCACTTATATGTAGATTACATTAAAACAAAACAAAAAGAATGAAGTCCATGGATACAAGAATAGATTGGTACT
Source organism: Uropsilus gracilis (assembly GCA_004024945.1). NCBI lineage: Eukaryota > Metazoa > Chordata > Mammalia > Eulipotyphla > Talpidae > Uropsilus > Uropsilus gracilis. The sequence goes on from PVHY01001653.1 coordinate 25,424, forward strand.
TGCCAGAAATGAGGAGCGGGGTGTGTGGACAAAATGGATGACAGGTTAAGAAGTACGAACTTCGAGCTATCAAATAAGTCCTGGGAATGTTATGCACATCTGGTGACTGCAGCTGATAATACTGTATTGCATTTGAAAGTTGCTAAGAGGACAGATCTTAGATATGCTCATCACAAGAGAAATGATTTTCCACATCGTGTGTGGTGGTGGGTGTTACTAGATTAACTGTGGTGATTATCTTACAGTATATACAGATATCACATTATGTTTTATACCCAAAATGAAAACATTATATAAACGATCTCACTTACAATGCATGCATACATGGCTCTTGAATAAGAACAAATCTTAAGATTTGGGTGGATGGGTGAGAACTTGTATGCTGGTGATGCTTAGTGAAATGTCAAGCTTGTGTGTGATGTCCCTTGTGTGTGAATGTAGCTGCTCTGTATCTTGACTGTGTGGCGATGACACTGCATAGTGGAATGAGTGTTATCCGGTTCTCAGTTGTGATGAACAGAGTCCATTTGAGCCAGTTGCCTCTGCTCCATATAGCCAGGACCAGTGCCAGCACCCCAGTGCACAGCTGTGACAGGTGAAGACATCTCTGCCACCATCACTCGCTACAGACACTTCAACCTGCTGAGAGTCATGGCCAGAAACTGTGCCGCTGCTGCCTCTGAAAGCTGCTCCCTCTCCCTTCTGTGCCCAGCTCACAATGCTTGCATAGCTGGGTCACCAACCTGAGGCTGAACCACAAGCCTAGGTGGCCTAGGCTTGATCCCACCTTGGGTAAATCCTCCAGCTGCTGTGACTACCTTGTTTGTGTGTTTGAGCTTTACATCGTCCTCTTTCAAGATGTAATTTAATTTACCATCTTAACAGTTTTTCAGTCTTCAGTCATGTTAGATATATTTGTATTCTTTTAAAAATATTTTTAAATTAATATATATATATAAATAAATTTCACATCTTTGTGATCTCCGGGGTTCACCCCCCCACCCTCCCTGACCGTTCCCACACTGTCCTCCCCATCCCCCATCCCTGAGTTGTGAACTTTAATTTGGTTGTTAACTTATTTTGACTTTTATTCGTGGCTTTTTGTTTATCTTTTCCATGTCCCATATAACAGTGAAACCATTTGGTTTCTGTTTTTTTCTTTTTGATTTGTTTCTGCTATATGATTTCTCCCAAGTCCATCCATATTATAAAATCATCCAATTTGTCATTTTTAATTGATGGGTAATATTCCATTGTGTATATATACCACATCTTTTTCATCTAGTCATCTGTTTTGGGATATTTCGGTTGCTTCCATGTCCTTGCAATTATAAATAGTGCTGCAGTAAACATCCAAGCACAGGTGTCCCTTTGTACAAGCATTGAGGTCTCCTTTGGGTAGATTCCCAAGAGAATAATTGCTGGGTCAAATTAAAGACACTTCTCCAAAGAGGAAATACAAATGACCAACAGGTATGTAAAAATGTTCAACATCAGTAGCAATCAGGGAAATGCAAATCAAAACCACAATGAAATACCACCTTACACCAGTAAGAATGGTCCACATCCAAAAAACGGGCAACAACAAGTATACTGGCCTGAATGTGGAAAGGAACACTCTTACACTGCTGGTGGGAATGTAAACTGGTCCAACCTCTATGGAAAGCTGTGTGGAGGACCCTCAAATTAATGAAAATGAAACTATCATTTGACCCAGCAATTGCTCTCTTGGGAATCTACCCAAAGGAGACCTTAATGTTTGTACAAAGGGACACCTGTACTCGGATGTTAATTGCAGATATATTCATATTCTTACATGACTGATCTCTGCAACATGGAAACTATACAGCTCCCTATGCCCTGCTCCACTCAGCCTCCCGTGCCACCATTATACTTTCTGTCTCTATGAATATAACTACTCTAGGTAGCCCAGGTAATTGGAAGCAGACAGCCCAGGTAATTGGAAACAGACAGTTTTTTTTCTGCTGTAGACTTATGTCACTTAACATTAAGTTCTCAGGGTTCATCCATGGTATAATAGGTGTCAGAATTGCCCCCTTTCTAAGGCTGAATTGTATTCTGTTGTATGGCTAGAACACATTTTGTTTGTCTGTCATAGATACTCATGTTGTTTCCACCTTTTGACTCTTAAAAGTAATTCTGATATGAGCATACCTTACAGGTAGCTCTTTGAGTCGCTGCTTCAGTTCTTTCGGTGACAGTCATGAGTGACTAGGTGATGTTTTGGTCCATGATGGACTGTATACGTGATGGTGGTCTCCGTAGGCTGTTACTAGTCTTAGTGTTGGGTAGATTATACCATCTCTGTGTGTGTAATTAAGTTCTGTGCTGTTCCCAGTGACAAAATTGTGTAATGATAGATTCCTCAGAACATCCTTGTCATGAACTGATGTATGGCTATGTAGATTCAGAAGCAGAATTGCTCGTTCGTATGGTAACTCTACTTTTAGTTTTTTGAGGAACAGCCTTACTGTTTTTCCACCATGGCTTGATCATTTTGCTTTTCTAGCAGCAGTGCATGGGGTTCCAGTGTCTCCATATTCTTGATAATACTATTGATTTTTTAAAGGGTAGTCATCATCCTGTGAGTTTGAAGTGACGTGTTATTTTGGTTTCCATTTGCTTATCTTTTTCATACGCTTGTTGATCATCTTCTCATGTGCTTGTCGAGTATCTGTGTATCTTCTTTGGAGAAATGTCTATTTGAGTCCGTTGCCCATTTTTAAAATCCAATCAATATTGGGTCTTTTTTGGTATTGCAATGGCTTTATGGATGATAGATTTTAGTGATTTCTGTTTCTTTTGGCTCAGAAATAGAGCCATGTGGGACACTCTATTACTTTCTCTTGAATGTTTTCTCTCTTTTTTCATTGCTTTTGTTATTAAATTTTTCTTCTTTTTCACTTTCTAATTCTGTTAGTAGCCATGTCTATAGATAGAGTTCTAGTTTGATGGCTCCAGCACATCTTCCGTTGTTTTCATGTAGTTCAAAAGGCTTTAAGTATTTGTCACTTGTATCTGGCCCTTATCTTTCCCTTGCCCCGAAGGTCTCTGCTCCCATTTCTACTACTTGTGGTTTTGTCTTGTAGAGGCTGCAGAACACCTACAGTTTCATCACTATTTCTTATATTGTCCCCAACACCTTCCAGTTATTTTGAAATTCTCTGTTCTCAGGGTCTTCATCTGGTTTATTGCTTTCCTTCCACTGCCTTTCATTTTAAAGTCCTTTTATCTTAATAAAAAGATGCCTGCTTCACTTTGACAGTGTTATGGGCCAAAGATTTTCTTGAGATGTTAGAATTATTAATTTTCATACCACTTTAGGCCTTTTATTTTGAAGATCATCATGTTATCCCACAGTATGTCATATCGAAAATGTCTCAAATTTCATTGCATGTTTCTGAGGTAAAAGAAGCAGTAGCCTCATCAGGTTTTTTATTTTCTTTGTGAAATATGACAATATAGAATTATTATATATATTCCCAGTAGATTTCTATAGGTCAAACATACTTTCTTCTTGGTAAGCATGATCAATGGCACCAATCTTAAATATATTAATCAGTGCTTAGGATCTACTTAGGGTTACACTGGAAGCTGTTCTCAGTTGTTGATCTATAGTACCGCAGTCAAAATTTACAGTGCCCATATTTGTTTTGTGTTTAAAAAATCTGTCTTTGCCTCCATCAGAGAAGCTTGCATTGGGTACTCACCCCAGGTGACCTTTACCAACTGTCCTTCAATGTGGCAAAAGTGACTTGGTCCATCATATACTACATTACTGCAACATAAAGCCTATGACATACCTTCTAGTACAAAGACCACCCTCTACTAAACAGCATTTTTATTTTTAGTAAAAAGAACACTAATAAATGTAGCATCTATAAAATCTTTAACCAATGCTGGCTACTTTTCTCCTCATATTGCATGCTGTTTTCTTCTTTAATCTCATGAAGTATGAGTACTTCAGTGCTTGCCTTATCCCTGGCATGATTATTTTCATCCCCTCTTTTCTAGTCATTGGTGGTTGTATTGGTGGCTTCTTAAGATACTTTTCTTAGTCCATACTCTTGTTCTTGAACTCTTGTGCCCTTTTGGAATTGACAGCATGATTTTGAAGCATATTGAAAATTATTGGAGGACAACACTTCCTCTTTGGTTAATCTCAGAATCCACTTTTTCCATAATTGCATTATGTAACTGTGGAAATTATGTAACTGTGGGAATTAAACAGCTGTTCTGGAAAGTCAGCTGAAACTCTGGACAGAGAAATGTTATAATGCATCAGTCAGACACATCAACCTGTCCTGACTTTGAACATTTTATGACCTATCCAAAAGATCTGGCAGTTGCTGATTTTAATTTTCCAACTTAGCTGCGTGAAAGGCAGTCTTCTGTCTACACAATGATATTTAGCTTTAGCTTTGTATCATAGCATAATCTTTTCTGAAGACATCTGATGAGCCAGGAACTCAAATTTAAGTTCAAATCCAAACACTTGGTAGCAGCAAAGGAGATTCCTGTCACTCAGAACTGATACCAGATGCCAGGTGAAGACTCTGCATGACTGTGTCAGTCAGTCCCCTGCTTGTCAGGTAGCATATTTCTGACTGGTTATATGAGACCCCTCAGCATCAGGACTATGTTGGAAGAAACATCCACGCCAGACAAGGAATTCAGCGCTGAGTTCACTGCTGCACCTTTTCTGCTCCAAAGCAGACATCATCCCTTATTTCAGCAGGAGATTTCTTCTAATCATTTGCCTGAGGTGATGAGTCGTGAAAGGCTCCCTTCACCAGAGTCAGCGCTGGAGCAGTTTTCTCCTGCTGACCAGTGGCCAGTCCAGTAACACTAATTATCAGATAATGATGAGTTTGTTTAATTTGAAAAAAAAAATGGAAACATTAAAAGATTATCATAAAATGCACATAACATACAGCTTAACATCTTAACCACTAAAGAACCCAGTTCTATAGTGTTAGGCATGTTCACACAGCTGTGCCTACATCTCTAAAGCTCTTTTCATCTTGCAGAAATAAAATCCCCCTACCCATTCAATAACTTCTTATCCCCTTCCCCCCAACCCCTGGCTACCGCCATGCTACTTTCTGTCTATATGACTGTGACGACTAATTATGAAAGATGTTATTCCAAGTGTCAGTTAGTACTGACTGTGTAAGTCAGGGCTCTACTGACCTCTCCTCTGCAGGTCACCTCTTGCCCCACCCCAGATCGGTTTCTATCCCCTCTCCTTGACTGTTAAACACATTCACTGTCTAAAATCCACTTTCTTTCTGTCCCCCGGAAGGCAGGCTTCCTGCATCAGGGGTCTGTGTAGGTGTGTCCACGCTGTGTGTAGCACCGTGCTTGGCCATTGCAGGTGCTCAGTAGGGGTTTATGGAACAAGCCGGCAAAGAGATGAAATGAACTTCTGTTCCTGGGGACATCCTGCTGTCTGATCTCCAGGGTGGAGCTGGTGGGCTGATGGGTCTTTATGAGCTTCTGACAGGGCTGTGAATACCTGGTAGTGTGTGATCCGTAGGCCAAAGATCTGCGCCGGCCCTGTCCCTTTGAGGTACCCGCTGGATTCTTTTAGTGGAGTCTGTTATTTAAAAAAAAATGTTTTCTTTATATCCTCAGACAGATTCTATTTCTAGTTCAGTAATCTCTAGGAGATGATCTAGGATAACTGTTCAAGGCTAGAGGACTAATTTGTTGTTTACTTTCTGTATATTTTAGAGAGAGCATTTTTTTGTGCTTATGTTTAGGGAAAACTCCTAAAAATTTCCACGATGTCATCTCTCCAGGTCCCAGTTGGCTCTAGCATTTTCTCAAGCGTGCTGCTCTGGGAGATCAGTGTGGTGTGTAGTGTCATGCCACTTTATAAATGGCATCTTAAATGCTCAAGAGCAAGGTGATGGGAAAGTTGTCAGTTACTTCTAAGTTGTCGGGAGTAGAAGCACGCCTGTGTTGATTGCATTTACAGTAGCCATGCTACGGAAGCGACCTATGTGCTCAAGGACAGAGGAGTGGATCAGAAAAATATGGTGCATACACACACTGGGATGCTACCTGCTATCAAAAAGGAAAATTTTGTCATTTGCAACAACATGGATGGAACTGGAGGGGATTACACCAATTTAACAATATGTAAAATGGGTGGGATTACACCATAGAATCTGTTGGATTGTATAGACTCTATAGAAGCTATTGGTGTAATTTAGTGGATTACACCAATAACAGTCAGTCAGGGGGAGTAAGACAAATATTGGGATGTCACCTGTTTGGGGAATGCAGAGAAACAAAACAAAGGGTTGGGTGAAACCAAGCCAGTACCATACCCTAGAAATCTGATGGTGCTATTGAGGCTACCAGAGAGGGAGGGGTGAGGGAAAAGTGGGGAGAGAACCCACTAGACTGTGATGGAGGAGTCCAGGTACCTAGGTGGAGGGTGTGAGGTGGTAATCTACATCTGAGAGGGAGATCCTATACCTCTAGGTCATATACAGTGTTGTAAACACATGTTACTACAATAAAAACAATCAGCACGAAGCTGCCAGGTCATTGTCAATAGCAAGCAGTGTGCAAGGCTGTCTCCCCTGGTGTGTTAACTCCCTGAACACTGTCTTAAGATCACCCACTGACCCTAAGGGTGGACACATGTCTTCCTATCTTGGCTGCTGCTTCTCTGTGAACGTGCCTATTTCCCGTGCCCAGCTGGTGGGTGAAGGCAGAGTTGACAGCCTTACCTGGGATGTCTGCAGCGGACTCTCTTTCTGTTTCCTCTTCTTTTATCTAAGTTAGAGGACAGTGGGTAAGGTTTCCAGAAGCCTGGGGTGTCAGGAGGAGTGAGTGCAGTGAGATGGTCTGTGGACTTCAGTTGAAGGGCCCCTGGGTGGCTGGGGTGCGCTGGCCACACTGGTCTGATTCCTTCTTGGGGAACCTGTGACTCAGGGGGAGTAAGATGATGCTGGGGGCTGTGTTAGCAGTGTGGTAGGCTTCCTGGGCATGGCGTGAAGGTGCGCCAGGTTGGGGTGACTGGATTTGGCTGTTCAGGACTGACACTGACCCCCTCCTGCTCTGGACAAGACTGGGCCTTGCTCCTGGCTTTGCCTTTCATCTCCTTTTGCCTTCCTAGGGGCTCTGTGAAATGCCTGCTGTTTTTTGGTTCCTCTCCATTTTCTGCTTTTCTTAGCGCATATATATTCTGTTGCTGGCAAACAAACCATCATAACACCAGGATGGACTGAAGAGTGGTCACCAGTCTGGGAGGTGGGAGCTCAGCCCCAGGGTCTGAGGGTTTGCCCAGGTTAGGAACAAAGGCTCATGGTTCAGTGAGTGTTGGGTATCTGGCCAGACTTGAGGAACCAACTGTTTAGATGGGAGCCTCTGACCAGTCTAAATACCATCCCCTGGGAGCAAGCTTGGGGGCTAGAGAGGTGCCCAGGGCCTAAGGAAATCAAAACCCACCATGGACACTATTTGCGCCTAGCGGCTGGTGGGTTTAAAGAAAGAGAATGGTGAGCGCAGATGCTCAGCCTTTCTGCTTCTGGCATGGCCAGAACATGGTGGATTTCTTCAGATGGCCCCAGAATAAAGGTCGGCAGGACTGGGTACCAAAATAGAGGAGCAGGGAGAACCCAGTGTGACCCCTCCCAGAGCCAATCTTGCCAGTGGGGTGTTCACAGCCTGGTGTGACTCTTGCAGAAGCCACGTCCTGGGTTGTGATAGACTGGAGAGCAGTGTGGGAGGATCTGAAACCTCAGGACTCACTCTGCTGCCTTTCCAAGCAGCGCAGCCCCCGTCACTCTCCCTGAACCCCTCCTTCCTGGGTCACCGGCTTCCTCTGGCTCTTACCCCCCCATCCCCACCCCCACCGTCCCCAGACTTGAGTGAGCTGATGCTGTTGGCACTTGAGCAACCAACAGTCAGTCCGTGGTTGCAGCTTCTCTTGGAAGTTGCTAGAACAGCCGGTGTTGGAGCTACTAAACAAGTGCGTGGGAAGTGCCAGTTTTGCGTCTCTGCCAGCAGGAAGGTACGGCCATGTTTTCTGCCTACGATTCTGAATAGCTGCCTAAATCAAGTGGGTTTTTTTCAGTAGCATTTCTCAGTTGTGAATATCACCAGATAGAAAGCTCCATCTCCTAACTCCTTTATGTCCTTGCAAAGCTGATTGAAAGCATACTGGAAAGTTCGAGTCAACACAGATCGCTTCTTGAACCTTTTGCTTACTAGTGATGTCTTCTCAGGGCTTTTCCTAAGATCACAGGGCAGTGAAATACGTTCAGAACTGCTCCCCAGAAGGGAGGCTAGACATTGGACAGGGAACAATCTTTCTGTCCTCTGGCTGTTTCTGTCCTCGCATTTTCCTTTCACATTCAGATCTTTGAGCTTGACCTGCCTGGCTGTCCCCAGGTTGGAAGAGGCTCGCTTCTCCACACGGCACATTTCCAAGCTGAACGCATCAGTGTGAATTTCGGAACAGCTTTAGCTGTCATGGTAGGGCTCCAAGTTTGGAGTGGCTGCAGAGTGCTGGTGAGAAAGACACAGACACACACTCTGCTTGTTGGCTGAGTCTTTGGTGGATGCACTTTGAAGAGAGTGCATGTGAGCACGAGGAATTTGCAAAGGTGGGAGCCATAGCAAGCCCCTGTAGGTGGGAAGGGGACTTTGGGGAAGGTGAGATGCCACCAGCCTGCAGTTGTGTGTCAGTGTGTCTCCCCCCCCCCACATATGCTCACACACTAAGAGTGAGGGGCGCACTTCTTGCCAGCCCTGATGCCAGTCCCGGGGCCCAGTAGGGTTGGGTCTTCATTTGCACTTGGGTGCACTGCAAGCTGGACTCAGAGGAAAGGCCATGGGAGCATTGGCAGGAGTAACTCTGGGTCTAGGTTCTGCACCCTACATGCCACAGACCTCGATTTCCACATTGTTGTTCTGCCCCAAATCAAAGTTCTGGAAAGTCCAATAAGCACTCGCTGTGATGTCAGAAAGAATCCCAAAGCCATAAAAATGGTACTGTGACATGACGTGGGACGTGACGTTCAGTAAATAGTGGGACGTGATGTTCAGTAAAACATTAGGACTATGGAGCCTAGGCCAGTCTCCCACTGAGATGCATGATGGGAGACCACATGCCCACACTCCAGCACCCCAAGGCTCAGGCTTGCACCCCTACCTGTCACCCCTGGGGCTGTGCACTATCTGGATAGAGCGAGGTGTCGGGGTGACCTTGCCATCTGTGGCCTGGTTTTCCAAAATGGCGACCGGCTCTTGGTAATGCTTTGGAAATGCTGAAGTTTCCTGATGGAGCTGCGGCACCTTCCCCAACAGCCTGAGGAGCAGAGCGGCAGGAAATAGCTTCAGAGTAGAAGAGAGTTTTTATTGTGACTATTACCTAAAGTGGCGTTTCACCTCCATTCATGCTTGGAGATGAGCACTTCTTGCAGCCACAGGTGACTGGACCTGGGTATCTCTCCCCAAATGCCAGGAAGGGCAGAGTCCTGTGACAACCCTGGAGGTTCACAGATGCCCAGACACCCCCCCACCCCGCTGCAGGGCTTGACAACCCAGGAGGTCCACAGATGCCCAGAAACCCCACCCCCACCCCGCTGCAGGGCTGGGCTCAGGGAAACATGAGGGTCCAGTCCCTGGGGTGAGAAAGCAACTCAAGATCAACTCTGAATAGTCATTCTGGATTAAAAGTGTAGTTTCAAGACCATCCCCTCCCCCACAGAGCTGTCTTCAGAGTGTCCGAGCATGGGAGATCTGGGCAGGGAAGGCAGCCCAAGAGGGGTCTCGTGTACTCCAGGAGTTCCATATGCTGCAGCCCCGCCCTCCAGGCTCCCGGCTCCCTGTGCATGCTCCATGGGGCTTAAGGTCTACAGATGTGGCACACTGGGCCTGGGGCAGAGCCAGGTCAGTGACCCTTGCTTGGTGTCATTCTCATGTGCTGATCGTGGCTTTTGATTTCCTGTGTGCTGATGCTTTGACATCTTGGGTCCTGTTTGTCCCTGAGGAGACTGCCCTTCCCAGGGCTAGCCAGTTCCTGGAGAGAGCAGATGACTCCCCTCCCATATACCGCCTAACCCGAGGCCCCCTGCTCCTTTCCTGGGCTCTTACACCCTGGGGCATTATCCACCTGCCCTGCCCACCCCTCACCCAGGACCAGGCCCCAGGCAGCTGGGGATGGTCCCTGGACTCAGAGCTCTTCCCTTATTTGAGTCGTTCAGCCCTACACCTGCTGACTTCACCTCGCCTGCTCTTGTGGAACCACAGCGAGCCTCTTAACCCATCCCCCCCATCCCACTGTGTCCCTCATCCCTCTGCTCCTGACAGGCCTTGTGCTTTCCCAGGTGGCCCACCACACACAACATGCCTCTTGTTTCCAGGGAGCGGTGAGGAAAAGCACCTTTTCTCACATAGCCATGTTTGTGTCTGTAGGTTCTAATATCCGATTACAACAAATTCCAGTCGCCTTTAAGCCACAGTGCTGTACATTCCGCTCTGCAGGTTTCGGTGAGGATTATACCGAAGAATGTGCCTGAAAGTCCTCAGGAATGTGAAGGTGAGTGAGGTGATGAGCCTGTGGGTTTTCTAAGATGAGTCAGCGGTAGCCGGTAGAGGTTGAGAATGGGTGTTCAGTTCAGGTTGGCTGGAGTTGAGGCTTCTGGGATGCCTGAGCCTGCTACACCTTTCTCTGTAGGGCTTCCGGGTAAAGATTTCAGAATCTTTGCCTTAGTGCTGGTGGCTCGTGTCTGCGATGAAAGCAGACATGCTTACCCAGGAAAGTCTATATGATGAGAACTCTTGACCGAGCACTCCAGAAAGCAGTGGTGTTATAAGGAATGTCAGATGAGCAAATGAGAACTGGAGATGGGGGAGTGATTGACTAGGAGAAGTGTCCCAGGAGCCAGACCAGGGCATTGCCAGTGGTCTACACCGCAGGGAGACCAGACCACACAAGGATGGACGGTGTCCGCTGGGTGTGGTGAGTTATGGATCAAGAACAAATAACCGGAGCTGCAGGGACGGAAGTTGGGTGGTGTGAGGGACGGTTGAGATGTGGGGGGAGACAGGTAGGTGGGAGTGGAGGCCAGGCTGAGGGAGAGGCTGCACAGGGTTGTCAATGCTGTGTATTTGTGCCTGTGGCAGAGAGAGGAGGGGAGAGAGGAAACCAGTGGAGGCCCAAGACCCAGCGTGTACCTTGTGAGACTTACCTCCAATGGGAAGCAACTCTGCTCTCTCTCTCTTGCCCCTGGGATGCTTAAGTTGGGGATGTCATCCTGGTAGGTGAGTTTGGAGTGATGGGGAAACCAAGTAGAGCCCACCCTGGAGCCCTGGGTTACTGCATGCCTACAGCTGCCCATGGTAGGCAAGCGAACTTCCTCAGTGATTGTTTTGAGAAATGAATGCGTTCATGTAGTTGGGAGACATTGTGTCTGGTGCATCGGAAGGGCCTAAAAGAGTGTTGTTTCCTAAAAGTAAACTAGACTTTAAATCAGCTATTCTGGACTTGGCTTGGGATCTAACCATGACTGTTTATTGTCTGGTGTCTCTGGAAAAATGTTTCCTCTTCCTAGTAACTGACTTAGAAGTGCAGTCAGGGATGCAGTTTGGGTGTTGTCAATGAGATCGTGCTACCTTCCCTTTCGCTTGGAACAAATGAGAGAGAAGGAAAAATATTCCCAGGAATCCTGAAAGTTCTTTCGTATTTCATAAAGAAGCAGGGTTCCCCCTTTCTTTGCCTCCCGCTCTGTTATAATTGGGTGAGATGTAGCCGTCCTCAGCCTGTCTTGGGACAGAGAACACACAGGTACCCCTCCACCCCACCCCCCAGCTTTATTGTGGATGCTGCCACTGGGGAGTCTTGTGAGCTCCTGTGCTCACACCACCTTGACTGGACACGCAAGGAACTTTTTTGGGGGGGCCTGGAGAGTGTTAGGGAGAGCTTAAGAGGTTTGCTCCATGCCATGGTTTCTGTGCCTAATCAGTCACTGTGTCCAGGGTGGAGGAAGGGTATGGTTGGAAGTTCCAAGCAGAACCTCATGGGATGGAAGAGAATAAGAAGAGTGGCTGATTAAGGAACGTGTGTCACTAGAATCATGTAGCTTTAGCCAGTTACTTGTGCTGGCTGCCTGTTCCTCTAGCTCTTGAACGTGATCTACGTCACTATTCTCTTACGCATGGGGTTCTGGCAGTTTCAATTTTTTTTCTCTTTGAAATCCAAACATACAATTTCCAGAGCAGAGATCTGTAATTAAGTGAATTATAAAAGGACTTTGGCGCAGAAGCTTTCATCGTGAAGCTTGTCCTCCTACTATCTCGGATTATGATTTTTTGTAATGAGACCTTTGGACTTGACTTGCCGTTGGAAGATGAGTTTGCTGAGGAAGCATCAGTTGGCTCCGGCTAGAGGCTCTGTTTTTACATCTTTATTTTTGGGCTCCTCTACCATTTGAAAATGGCTTGTTATCTCCTGAGCGGGCACAAGGCCATCGTACCAGATGGCCGAGTCTGTGGGCCTGCACGGCGGGAACGTGCACTCTCACTGGGTAATGAAGGCTGCATTTCTTCTGGGAGTGGGGAGCTGGAGGGCGAGCATCACTTCATTAGTTTAGAAGGGCATGTGGCTGCTTTTCCAGCAACTTCTCTCTTTTTCTCTCTCTTTTTTTCCCCATCTTCAACAGTGAGACTTAGCATCTGATGTCGAAGGATTTGGAGGAGCCTTATAGTTCTGGCTGGAGTTTGCATGGAATGGGAGCTCAGTGCTGTAAAGCGATACCACTGACCACCCAGGGTCAGGCTTTGCCTTCCCTGGGCTGCCTCGAGACAGGGATCATGCAGTCTGTCTTCTTCAAGTAGAACCCCCCCCCACCCGGGTGTAGGAAGAGCTGCAGGACCTATTTGGTAAATGGGTGACTGCCGGGTATCTCCAGGGGGCTGTGTGCAGGCTGGCTGTTGGACTGGCATGTTCTCATGGGGTCTAGTTGGTTATCATCTTAGCAGTGGATCCAGGAAGCCCTCTAGGATGGAGGTCCCTGTGAGTCGAGGAGGACCCAAGAATCCACAGGGCACAGGCATAACTTGAGTCCTAATTTCTGAGCCTGCAGGAGTGCACCCTTAAAACTGTGTATGCAGAATTGCATCCTGCATGTGTTCATTTTTCTAGGGGGAGGTTTCCATCTTCCAGCAACTGCCCTGTGCCCAACGAAGAGCTGTGGTGGCAAGACTGGTGGATCTACAGTAGAATCTGACTTGGCATTCTGTGCCCTGCATTCTGTGTCCATTCACGCCTTAGGCAATGAAGCAGGCATTTGTGGGCATTGCCTAGGAGTACAGAAGTAAACACTGTGTGTCGTTTCACATAGGATGAGCTTACAGTAAGGGAGGATGACAAGAAGGTGGGGCACGTTTTGCTGACATATGAGGGTGAAAACAGAAGCGTTGATTGTCTGGCTTATTTTTCTAGGCACGATTTAAGACACTTTGCTTTTCAGCATAAGTAGGAGAATGTGGCAGATGAAGTTGTGTTTCTCAAGCTGACATTTTCATGGATCTCCTTCCAGTGCACTCTCTCCTGAGAGTCCACAGATCTGTAGAAGATGTCCTGGAATCCAGATAAGGCAGGATTGGTGAAAGAGAATGGATTGGTGCACACAGATGGCATCAGAAGCTGGAAAAGTGGGCAACAGTGGGAACAATGCAGAGGAAGTTTGGGGCAACCTGAGATTGGAGAGGTTCTGGGATTTAGGCGAGTAAAGCAGGCTGAGCTTGCAAAGGAAGTCAACCAAGTGGCCATGTCAGGTTGGGAAAGCTACGGCAGTGTGGTGCTAAGGAGGCTGAGTGTCAGAAGTACTGCCAGAGGACGTGTGTGTCTGATCCATTCTTGGCAGCTGGAAGTTGAGCCAAAGCACAGAAATGGATTCCATAGTACTCTTGTCACCGACTTTCCTCAGAACAGGTTTTCTTCAACAAAGATGATGACGGCAGATGATAATGAGGAGAGGGTGGAAATGTGGGTTCAGACCTGGTTCTCTGGGGGTGTCAGGCTGCAAAGGATAGAAAAATGGGGTATCGCTGGAAGAGCAGGCTCATCTCCTCTTGGAAGTATTGGGCAACAGGAGGTGCTTGCTAACTGGCTCCTTTCAGCTTTCTCTTCAGAGGCAGTGAAGAGGACAGTGTCTTAAGGCAGGTGCTTGTCCAGAGACCTGAAGCTGGTCAACGGGAGTGGGGAGGTGGAGGACACGAGTCAAAGGGATGATGGAAGAGGACCACCACCTTCTAGAAGCTTGCGAGGACCACTTGTTTCTGGAAGAGGGACACTTCCATTGTAACAGAATGGGTTTGTCAGCCCACCTTTTCTCATTTCTTTTTCTTTACCAGGTGATCAACATGTTTGCAAAGGCCTCTCAGTTCAGCCTACAGGCATGCTTTCCCCCCAGGTTGGGCATTATATTATTCAGATGGAATTTTAATTTTATTTTTTTGCATCCACTTTTTTGTACTTCAGTAGCTAGCATATGTCTTTACCCTGTGCTAGTACATTCAACCTACCCACTGGACACATTAGAACTTAATAAATACATTAACTCCATTGATTAGCTCCATTTTGATATGTCTCAGTTCAACTTGTTTCTTTAGAGTTGCAAAATGTTCTTCCAGTTAATTATTAAAGAATGTATGCGCTAGGAGAGGAGGGATTTACTACCTTTTTCCTATGTTCTGTTTGTGGCTAGAGTTTTTGTTTGGGGGGGGGTGTGCACATCTATGGATTTTAACACACGTGCAGATTCCAGCAAAACCAAGATAGAACCCTTACCTCCCAAAAGTCCCTTTTCTGATGTTATTCACTTATAGGTATCCCCTTTCCCATTCTCCCACCTCTGCTAACCAATGTTACCTGCTGCTAGAGTTTGGTCTGTCTGAGAATGGAATCATACAGTATAGAGCCTTTTGAGACCAGCTCTGTCACTCAACATAATATCTTTGAGATTTATCCATGTTAAGTATATTGGTAGTTGATCCATTTTAATTGCCTAATAGTTTTCTCTTGGATGGACACACTACATCTGTTAGTCATTTATGTATCGAGGGACATCTTGATTATGGTCTTTTGTATTTGGTTTCTGACACTTAGCAAGATGTTTTCAAGGTTCATCCAAGCTGTAGCATATGACAGTGTTTCATCTCACCTTAGGATTGAGCTAATGCTACATTGGATAAATATGTCACATTTTAAAAAATCCATTATAACATTCAGTTTCTCTCCACTTTGGGGATATTATGGCTCATGTTGCTATGAAAAAGTTTTTGAGTTTATATACATAAATACATACATACATACATATATATGTATATACACTCTCAGGATATATACCTAATTGTGGAATGCTGGGTCTTGTGGAATTCTGTGGAACTGTTTATCTAAGTGGCCATGCTATTCCATATCCCTGAAGGCAATATCTGAGGGCCGCATCTTCACCTACACTTGTGCATTTCAGTTTTTAATGATAACTGTCCTGGTGGTAGTAAAGTGGTATCTCATTGTGGTTGTGATTTGCTTTCCCCTAATGATTAATGATTGTGTCTGTGTATGTGTTCATGTGTGAGAGGAGACAGAGAGAGAGGGAAAGAGGAAAGAAAGAGTGTGTGTATGCATGTGAGAGAGGAGAGAGAGTGTGTATGTGCCTGTGTGAGAGGAGAGAGTGTGTATGTGTATGTGTGAGAGGAGAGAGAGAAAGAGTGTGTGTGTGTGCCTGTGTGAGAGGAGAGAGTGTGTGTGTGTGCATGTGTGAGAGGGGAAAGAAAGAAAGAGAAAGAGAGAAAGAATAGGGTAATGGAATATTCTGGCCTTTAGTAATAAGTGCAGCTCAGAGTGCCTTCTGAGTCTCCATGGCACTTGCCTATGGAGAGAAAGTGTCATCATACTACAGGTGTCCACTTTTGTGTCATGGTGGTGGGCCTGTTTCCTTGGAGGACAGCAGTTCATCTTGAAACACCTTTTATACCCATATGCTGTCTTCATGTGGTGCGACTCTCCTCAGCTCACCATAGTGAACTTTGTCAAGTGGTGTTTTTTTCAGAATGTGCTTTCTGGTCAAATGTTGAAGATTTTCCTATCATCGTCTAGTTTTCCGGAGCATAGGTGCTGATCTTTATGTAGTTCCTGCAACAGACTTCTTTTCCTGATCATAGTTTTGGGCTTTTCCTCAAAGTTTATGACTTTTCTGCCTGTGTCATCTCGTGAGCGCCTTGCCTCCCTGCTTCCCTGAGTGTGGCTGATTTTACCTTAGCCTCTCAGAGCCAGGCCTGCATCTGCCCAGCTGATCTTGGAAAGACCTTTCTGATAACTGCAGGCTATTTTTAGAATCTGCTCTCCCACTTAATGTCTGTGTGCTCCTTACTGCCATGTTTCTACAGGAGAGACTGGTTGGTATTTTCTCTTTCACTAATTTTTTCAGGCTACATTTTCAGTTCTCTTAGTAGCTGTTTTATGAATCTTGATGCACCCTCATTTGGTGAGCAGATGTTGATAGTTGTTATGTCTTTTTGGTTGGTTGACCCTTGAACCATTAGGTAGTGACCTTCTTTAACCTTTGTTACTTTTTTTATTTTGAAATCTGCTTTGTCTGCTATAAGAATGGCTACCCCTACCTTTTTTGGGGGGGCCATTTGCTGGTAGAATTGTTTTCCATCCTTTTTACCTTCAATCTATGCTTGTTGTTTGGGATCAGATGTGTTTCTTGGAGACAGCAGAATGTTGGGTTCTATCTTTTAATCCAGTCTGCACCTCTGTGTCTTTTGACTTATGAGTTTAGCCCATTGACATTTAGAGTAATTATTGATGTTTGAGGTTCTAACAATGGGTTCCTGGTGGTCATTTGAGGTTCTGTTTTAGTTTCTTCTTTCTTTTCTTTTTATTATTCATTCTTTTTATTCTTCTGCAGATTTCGATCTAAGGGTTTCTTTTTCAAGCTACATTATCTTCTATTTAAAGTAAATTTGTAGTGGGAAAAGGATAAATAACCATCCTAAAGCATTCAAGCAGCATAGAAAGGTATAAAGGAATAAAGAAGCCTAGCTCCAAATGCCACCACCAATGCAAAACACATAACACATCAGTGGTAGCTGGTGAGCAGGGTTTCAGGTACTCCTGTTCATGGGTATTAATGTGGGGGCTGTGTAAAGAGCGCTTTAAGTGCACATTCTACTTTGAGGATAACTACTGACATTAAAAAAAAAACTTGTTTGCTTTAATCTAGCAGAGCAAAGAATACTAGAAAAGGCGATGAACTGTCTAAGTGGTTGGCATAACTTTTTTAAAACTAGAAGTTCAGGTGTGCCGCTATCTCTCCAGTACTCCTGAGGATTTGACAGAGTCACAATACAGTCCAGCTGGGGGGTTAGCACCTGGTGCTCAGACACTCTGGGTTGAAGCCCAGCTCTGTCACTTAACCTTGGGCAAGTTGTGGAACCACATTGTGAATCAGTTCCCTGCTTGGTAGGTGAACACAGTAAGAATATGTTTCTAGAAGAGTTGTGAGGATTAAATGAGCTGTTACTGTAATTATTAAATAAAGCACTTCAGGCTGTGTCTGACCCTTTCGTGTTAGTATTCCCGCCCTGTGGCTGGTTTTCCCTTGTAAGTCTGGTCTGTTTATAGGGCCAGGCTAGGAACAGTAGCAGCTGTGAAAGGCTCCTGCATCCAGTCCCACTGTGGAAGATTTCCCTACATTAATACTAGAAGAAGGGTGCCCATGAATTCACCTCAGTTCTGATGTCATCTACCTAGAGACAGCGTCAGACTCTAAAGGTTAAGGGCTCATCTCCAAAGACCACCTTCCACTCCAGATGCCAGCCATAAACCCAGGCTGCCCCTTTGCTTCTGACCCACTGCTGGGGGTCGAGGTTCCTAGAACTCCCCTACTCCCTGACCCTCAACCCCTGGGCTCAGTTAATTTGCTAGAATGACTCACAGAGCTCCAGAAACCCATCCACTCGCTAGTTCACCATTCTATGACAAAGGGTTTAACCCAGATGATGAGGTGACATACATCTGAGGAGATATGGTCCTGTTCCCCTAAATTATGTTGTCCTGTAAACCAGTGTTACTTCTATTTTAAAAAAAGTGCCATCTCCACTCGTGTCTTTCCCACAACCTGGCTAAGGGCAGCAGAAGAGTTCACACAGTAAATAACCTGCTCTCCCAGGCCCGTGAAGATGCTGTCAGCTCCTGGAGCAGGGGGCAGGGCTTCTGTGACATTCACTGGAATTTAAAGGATAAATTAATCGCCTTCCTCTGCCTACCAAATGCAGAACAAACCGAGAGAAAAATAAATCAATAAAGTGGCTCTCTCTGCTTTCTACTGCTGCTGTAATAAATCGTCACACGCTGCGGGACTGGAAACCAACATGCCTTTATTGCCTCTCAGTGCGGCACAGCCCCGCATTGGCCTTGCTGGGGCAGAATTGAGGTCTGGACAGTTGTGTCCCTTTCTGGAAGTCCATTTCCTCATCTGCTTAGATTCCATTCGGAGAGTCCATTCTGCTCGTTCAGCTTGTGGACAGTTCAATTTCTGTGTTTTCAGCCCCCTTTTCCTTGCTGGCTGACAGCTGAGGGTCATTTCCAGCCCCCCAAGACCATTCCTGTCTTGGCAGCAGTAGCTGACACTTCCAAGGTGCGCCTTCCTCCTCTCCCGGGGCCTCTGGCATCAGCAGCTTGTATGATTCATGGGATTCGATGGTGCTCTCCCTCCCAGGTGGCCTAGGAGGACCTTCCCATCTCAGATTTCTAATCCCCATCACTTCTGCAAAGTCTAGGGACATCAGGGTGTAGGCATTGCCTCTACAGGGAGGAGGGGAGGGAGGGTGGGTGGGTAGAGGTGGGGAGTTTGCTAGAGCCCAAGGCAGTTTGCATATCCCCACCAGAAGCTGATTTGCAACACGGTACTCATGTGGAAACATGGGATCCCCTCTTCAGGTTACCATAACACGCCCACCGCCAAGGCACCTGTGGTCCTCCATCATGGTCCATAGTGCTCCCTCCCACTTTGCTTTTTCCCCTTCCAGTCCCCCTCTGGTAGCCTCTGTCCTCATCAGCTTTTTAGGGTTTGTTATTGATTCAGCTTTATCTAACCCTTTGCTTCTCTGTATTCCACATATAAGGGGACACCATCTGGCAGTTGTCTTTCTTCTTCTGACTTATTTTGCTGGGCATGATCCCCTCCAGCTCTGTTCGTAGTGTCATAAATGACAGCTTTTTAACAGGTGAGTAATGTTCCACAGATAGACACCACATTTCCTGATCCACTCATCTGTTTGGGGCCACTTGGCTGTTTCCATGACATGGCAGTTGTAAATAATGCCACAGTGAACCAAGGAGCACGTATATGCCCTCTTATTGGTGTTCAGGCAGTCTTCAGGTCGGTATCCAGAAGTGGAATTTCTGAATCATAAAATAGGTCTATTTTCAATATTTTGAGGAGTGAAATTACTGTTTATCAACATGCTCATAGTCACTTAGTTTTATTACACTTCAACATTTTTGTTGCAGTGGGTAGACAGAGATAATCCCTGATCATCAGTGAGAGAGTAAGTTGTTCTTAGAGGTGATAAACGTATCAGGCTGTGCTCTGTGTTTCTAGCTTTATGTCAGAATTCCCTGGAGTGGCAGTTCTTCTGGGGTTGTGAATAAGCTTCAAGTAGATTTACTAATCAGGGAGTTGATTCTTTGGCTTTGTTGTGGTTCTTCTCAGATGGCTTCTATTGATATATGTATGTGTGTAAACATCTGTATGTGCATAACACATATGTATGTATCTGTGCATACATGTTTGCATGTGTAGATCCACATGCATGCATATGTATACATATATAACTAAATATACATATGCTCAAATGCATGCATACAATAGTTTGAACAATAATTGCAAAAACTGTTGACAGAGTAGGAAGCTCTGCGGACTGGACCTAGTAACTCAGAACCTGGGTCTTAGCTGTTTCCACCCCTCATGTCCTTTGCTCATTTCCTTACTTCACCAAAGCTTTGCCTCGCAGTAGGGTCATCGGCAACCTGGCTCCAGGGCTCTGCAATAAGGCTCAGCCACAGGGCACCCTTCACTGCTCTCACCCCATCCACCAGAGAGAGAAGCTGCACTCAGGAGGGAAGGGCGCTCTTTCGGTAAACTTCTTGAAAGCAGGTTATCTTCAGTGTAAACATTTAATGTTAGAGTCAAACAGGAATACATGTTCTCGGTTCAGCCATACTCTCTCACCCGCCCACATATATAGAAATAAGTGCTCTTATTTCTGAAATAAGTGCTCTTTGAAAAGTTTCTGGAATATGAAATCCTCGAAGGTTTATTCATCCGGTTTCACCCAGCTGTGCAACCACCTCCTCAGCCCAGGTCGTGAATTCTTTACAAGAGCGTGTTTGTGGGGCAGCCCCCAGAGAATGCAAGGCACTGAACTAGACACAGGTGAGACATCAGTAGTTAATCAGCGGGGTCATCAGTGTTGGGAACAGTATATACTTGGTTTTCTGGGTGCTCTCACACACTGCTGCGAGGCTGGCCCTCTTCCACAGTCTTTGTCAGTCTTTGGCAGGTCTGTGGGTGGGGTGATGAGTGCATGTGGTCCTACACTGTCCCCCAGGGCTCTTATGCTCATAGGTGCAGCTGGCTCTGCATGGAGTGCAACCTGTGCGAAACTGTGGGGGTCCTTTCTCACCTCCGCTGCCAGTTTGGGGGCCAGGAAAACACATACACATCACATCCCTCCTTGGAATCACCTGAGCATCAGTAGTGCAGATGTGGCCACTTATTTATTGTGTTCCAATCACCCCAGTCAGTTTCCATTGTTTGCTGCCTATTTCAGGGTTACTATCCAGTGGCTGCACTACCTGAAATGTAACACTAGACACGATTTTAAGTGTTTACGCTAAAATCCATGTAGCTGCACTGCATGGTGGGGGGGGTCACTGGATATGGGATCTCTCATCCCTTGCCACCAGGTGCAGTCTGCAGGGAAGGGCTGGGGGACCTTCTGAGCCTCTGCACTGTTGGGGGATGGCCTTCCTCTCAGCCAGGATCTCCTGGCTGCGTGAGGAGGTGTATGCTGATTATTCAGGGCTTCAGGAATTCCTTTCTTAGTTGTGATTTCCCAGAATTCCTTTAACCAATGCCAGAGTTTCTCTCTGAAGAACACCTTTAAAGTGAGCTATCATGTTGACCCCCAGTTCCATGAATGGGTCATCCCCCCTCCCCCAGGAGGCAGGGCAGTTAGATCCATGCTGAAGCTGCTGATGGCGCCCTGTACACTCTGCCTTGCAGAAGGGAATGAGGGACTCTTTGGGGGGAAATTGACAAGTATCTTGGAAACTATTGAGCAGTCTGCCCATGTCTGGGCCTCTGGGCCTCCATTTTTCACTTTTAATACACTCTGGCCCAAGCAACCTTGCACTTGGAGGAAATCCATCTTTTAGGAAGTAGATGAGTTTGAGTTCAGATGTCTGCAGGGGTCATTCTGCACATGCAGATCTGGATGACACAGCTGCTGACAAGAGAGTGAGAGGAAGCAGCTTAAAGTGGGGGAGTTCCCGCTGACACTGAGGTGGCAGAGAGCCACTGAGGAAGAGAGGAGGGAGAAAGGTGTAAATACCTTGGACGTGTGACTGGAGAGAAGCTCTTGGCAGCGGGAGGAGAAAAGGTGGGTGTGTAAGGTGGACGCCAGTGGGCATCTCAGACTCGCTATGCCCACCCTGCTCCGCTCCCTCTGGGGCTCCTTGCATCCTGCTTGTGGCCGCTTCACTCTTTGCAGGCTGATGTCCCTGAGTGTGCAGCCAAGGTCATTGTGGGCATGGTCTGTTGGGCTCCTTGCCTTTTGCTTGCACCAGCACTGCAGAGTCAAGTCACTGTCATTTTTGGCTGATATTTGTAGGACCTCCTTGCTGCCCCCTGCGCACTGCCTTCAGAATGGAGACCAGCTTGTCTCTCCTTGAAGCTCTTGCCCCTTTTGCCTTAGTGGCAACTGCCTCTTCTGGCCTTAGATTCCTTCTTCCCCTAGTGCTGGTGTGTTCTCTCTTGTTCTGTGTCTCCCCCCAACTGCCACCCTGTTGCCTCTCAGGCCTCTTGACATCCTGCTGGTCCTCTAGTATACCAGGCATTGGCTGTTCTGAACCTCTGCCCTCAGATATTCTTGTGGCTCCTTCTCTCTTACCACCTTCAAGTCTTTCCTCAGACACCACTTTCTCAATGGATACCACCTTGACTGCTCTGTTTAAAAGTAGATCTTACCTGGGGAAGGGGAGCCAAGTAGATAAAGGGGACACTGTGGGGCCTTCAGTGGAAACGAGATTTCAATTAGGATCACAGTGCCCCTAGTATAGACATTTCTAGTTGATGAGAACAAAATGGTCATCCCCAGAAGGGGAGGAAGTGAGGGGGAATTGAAGATAAAGGGGGTGATTTATATAGTGGTGGATGGGAACTAAACCTTGGATGAGGATCATAATGTAGCATAAACAGATATTGAATTATAACATCATACACTGGGAACCTATGTAAGGTTATAAACCATTTATTCTATTTATTCAGTAAAGATTACAAAAATATTTAGACTTTCCCTAGAAACAGGATCTTGAAGCAGTGTCAACAGCCATGTTGACTGTAGCATTATTTTCAGTAGTTGAGAGATGAAAACAACCTAAATGCCCATGAATGGATGAAGAAATAAAAATATGGTATATCCATGTGATGGAATACTATTTAGCTGTTAAAAGGAAGTTAATTCTGACACATGCTGCAACGTGATGAACCTGGAGGAATTATGCTATTTGCAATAAGCCAGTCACAAATACAAATACTGCATGATTCCACCTTACACTAGGTACTTGGAGTATTCAGAATTACAGTCAGAAAGTAGAATGTGGTTGCCAGAGGTTATGGACCAGAGGGTATAGAATAGGGACTGGTGTTCAATGGGAACAGAGTGTCAGTTTTGCAAGATGAAAAATAGCTTGAGATGAGTTACATAAGTATATAAATATATACATCGGGTTAACACAATTGAATTATATCCTTAAAATGGTTAAGATGGTAAATTTAGCCAGGCATGGTGATGTGCACCTGTTGTCCAAGTGCTGGGAGGCAAAAGGCTTGGGATCTCTTGGGTTCGTGGGTTTGAGACTACCCTGGGCAACACAGTGAGACCTGGTCTCAAAAAAGCAGCCAGGTACCATGACGGGTGCTTGTAATCCCAGCTACCTGGGAGGCTGAGGCTGGGGATTGCTTGTGTCCATAGCACCTGGGGCAACATAGTGAGACCTAGTCTCAAGAAAAAAAGAAGAAAGAAAAGAAAAAAAAAAGAGCTGGTAAATTTTTTGTGTTCTTTACCACAATAGAAATCTAAAACCCAAACCATCATTTTCCTGCCTTGTGTAGTCTCTGAAACATTTATGTTCTCGTAGGTTTTTAACTTAGAGGCCTGCCCTCCATATTATAAAGCCCATGGGGGTGAGATGGTTTGTTTTATTGACCCATTGTTCTCATCAGAACAGTTCTTGAAGCACAAGAATGTATTCCTAATCTCGGTGCATCCAGACTCCAAAGGCTGAGATGCTGATTAAGGTGCTTCTGGTCACAGGTGAGTGTCTATTATGGGGGGGAGGAGTTGTCATCTTGGTGAAGATGCCTTTGTGAAGTAGGGACAGAACGACAAGGTCTAGAATGAGTGCTGCTTGTTTCAAGACTGGAGCAAACAGTCACCATTTCAGAAGGAATATTATCCAAATCTTGCTAAAATGAAAACTACCCTTTACTCTCCTGCTTTCTGCTGAGCTGTGTGGTTCCTCTGTAGTTGCTCAGGGTCTACATTGCTCTGGGTGTGTGTTCCCTTCTCTGGGGGTGAGGTGGATGATAGATACCTGACTTTTACAGAAGGATGATTCCTGTCTCTCTCTTTGCTTCTTGCAGGTAATGACCTGGTGATGTAGGTCAGTGGTTTTCGAATCAGATTCCGTGAAACCTTCGGGTGACTCCTCTGCTTTCACATAGAGCACCTTAACTTTTTATTGGCTGTATATTTTGATGTGCAGCCTAGAGGTTTACTTGGCAGGGGATTTTGTTGCATATGGCTTCAGGTTCCTTGGGGCAGGTATTATAACTTAGTTTTTTCAGTTGGCCCCTTTACTGCTTAGTAGTTCAAAGCAGGTGTCCAGAGAGTCTTTCTTTTGCCATTTTGAAAGGTCAGGTAGAGCATATCTAAAGGAAGGAAATGAATGGAAAACAGCTTTTCTTTAAGGTTTAGTATTTTAAGACTAAAGCATCACACAAAAGGAAGTGTTTAAAGAGGGATTTGGAAAGAAAATCTCACTGCAGATGAAAAGAGGCTGACAGATTCCAGAGAAAAGAGGATCCTTGGGTGAATATTCCCTGTACCATTTACAAAATATCGAAGCCCACCCTTTGTCTATAAAATGTCAGCAGTACCTAGTGGTTTAAAGAAATGAGAATGTATTGGTAGATAGTGCTTGAACAGGTATAGTCATTAGCGAGGAAGAAGGTATGTTAGTTGCTCAGTCTACTATAAGAAAATCCCCCAGGCTGGGTATTTTAAATAGCATGCATTTGTTTTTCATGGTTTTGGTGTCTAGGAGTCCAAGACCAAGGTAGCAGTAGTCAGTTCCTGTTGGGGGATCACTTCCTGACTTGCAGACTTTCTTACAGTTGCCTTCTTGCTGTGTACTCCTGTGGCTGGGGACAGCATCCTCTCTGTTCTTAAAAGGGCACTAGTATCACTGTGAGTGTCCCATCCTTACAACTTCATCTAACCCTAATCACCTCCCCCAGGCTTTACTTCCTCATATCATCACACTAGGAAGCAGGGCTTCAACATATGAAATTGGGGTTGGAGAGACACAATTTAGTTCGTAGCAGTAGGGGTGATAATTATGAAGGGAGAATATTGGTTTTATTGCCTGGGTGTGATGACCTCAGTTTGTTGCTGTTTCCATTTCACTGTCTTTTAATTCAGTCAGCATGGATTTGTTAGGTGTCCATCCAACACAGACCATAGTTTTATGTCCCTACAACATGTGTAGATTGGGGGGCTCTTTTTTTTATGACAAACAATACAAAACTGCAACTGTAAACCAAGCAGAGCACCCCCTAGGGACTTACATGGAACGTATGCCTATAGGAGGCCCCAAAGCTAAAACTTCGCTAGTTTTGTGATAAATTTGCTTGGCTTGATGAAAAAAAATTTTTTCTTTAAAGTCATACTTATTTGTCCTTTTCTTGAATTTTATCAGTGATATAGTTCTCTGTGGAAAATTTAGAAAATCTAGATGGCCAATAGTCTTATCCTAATTCCATCAATCTCAGAATCACAACTGATACTGGTATGCAGAAGGTATTTTGGGTTCAGAAGGTGCATGTGTTTACATTTCAAACTAGTGAAACCTGGCGGGTCGTTGTAATAGATGACACGTCAGTGTTTATCAGCAACACATTTTTTTCCTCTTGTGGAGTGTTGTGAGGTCTTTGGCCCCTGATACATGCTTGACTTGGGACTTGTTTCCCCAAATATTCTGAACTGTTGCATGCTATGCTTTTTCTAACATTTCCCCAGTTGCTCATGACTTTTCCCACCTCCATTCCCCCCCTTTCACTGGCAATTTTGATTTTTAAGACCCAAGTATTTCTCCCACTCAGGTAAATGTCTATTACCTAGTTTCAGACAGAAGGGGTCAGAGAGCGAGCTTAAGAATATGCATATACGCACCATGCAGGCTTTCACTGCCTAGACTGAAATATTTGCATCATTTTTTTTCACACCATTAAAAAAGATGAAAACATCACAGATCCAGTAACAGTCTCTTTTGCACCCTTCCCAAGCTGTCTGTTCTCTTCATCACCAGAGAGAACACGCCTTCGTGCTCTGTTGCAATGTCTGCAGAATCAACACGTGGCACTTGCGTGTGTCTTTTGAGCACTCATAGAAATAGCATTAACTGTGCATGTCATTCAGAAGCTTGCGTTTAGCTCTTGGTGGTGTTTCCCACATCCATCCGGCTTGGCTAACTCCATGTGGCTCTTAGATTTCTTAGATGGGAGTTTCCCCTGTTCATCTGTGTTTCGCTGTGATGACCACTTAGCTCTAGTCTCTTGAGACTATTCAGCTTTCCCTTTACAACATGGCTGCAGGGGCTATATGCTCTGAAAATAGAATCCCTGGGTCATGGGGAATGGGAACTAATGTCACTAAAATTGCTAAATTGTCCTTTCAGTTGCTTAGATCAATTTGTACTCCTAGCAGAGTCAAAAAAGAGGTAGTTTTTTTTTTTTTTTAACTTCCTTGCCTGCCTTTGTGGAGCCCAAATTTTCTAATTCTTTTGTTGGAAAGCAGACAATATTGTAAATACAAATTTAATAATTAAAGGTGGCTATATTTTTAGAATAAAAAAATTAATCCAAAGTAAGTCATATATATTTTTAAATGTTGTGAAATGTGTCTGCCATATCACATGATCAAGCAAAATAGCTTTTAAGAAAAAAAAATATTGTGGGACACACCTCCATAGTACATTTTTTCCTACACCACAAGGCCACATACGCTTTGACTGCCAATTCATGTAACAGTGATATTGTCATTTTGTTTTCTTTAGATCCTCAAAAGATGTTTCATTTTTTCTTTAGCATGACTGATTGAAATCTCTTATTATTTAGATATTCACATGACTTAAAATTCACCAACTAATGTGTATCATTCACTAGTTTTTCAGTTTATCTACATTGTACAATTATCATACATCTGATTCCAGAACATTTCCACAATTGCAGAAATTATTTATTTATTTATTATCATA
Source organism: Uropsilus gracilis (assembly GCA_004024945.1). NCBI lineage: Eukaryota > Metazoa > Chordata > Mammalia > Eulipotyphla > Talpidae > Uropsilus > Uropsilus gracilis. The sequence goes on from PVHY01001653.1 coordinate 52,308, forward strand.
ATCATTTATTTATTTATTATTTATTTATGATAATAAATAATAAATAAATAAATTTTTTATATTTAATATCATTTTCATTTCCTCTTCTTCCCACCAAACCATTGATGACCATTAACCTACATATTGCCCCTGTGTTTTTCCTATTCTGGAAACCTCACATAACTGGAATCATAAAGTGTGTGACTTTTGTGTTTGGCTTCTGTTACTTAGCCTAATATTTTCAGACTGCACCCATATTATAGCCTGAACCATTACTTTCTTACTATGGTATATGATAGTCCATGTTTTCTTAATGATGTTTGTCTTCAATATTTCTGAATATTCCTTATATAAAGAAAGTCATTTTTTCCTGTAAGTTAAAAATGTATTCATATGCTCATCTATAATCTGTGAGTTTACTTTGGTATTTGGTATGAGGTAAAGACTTAAAAATGCTTGGTCAATCATCCTGGGATTCTGACATTGTATAGCTGAATCTATTTCTGAGATTTATATTTTTATTTTGGTCTCTGAGTTCTGACACTGGTATCACAGTGTTGTCATTGTTATAGCTTTATAAGCAGCCTAAGTTTCTTTCAGGGAAATTTTCTTATATTTATTTTTTAAAATTCTGTTTATAATTTCTCTCCATATGAGTTTTCTAATCAATGTGTCAAGTTCTATGAAAAACAAAATTTTGCATTTTATTTCTATATATGTTTGGGAAGAATTGGCATAATTTTGTATTAATTAAGCCTTTAAATCCACAGATATTTATCCAAGAATACATTTTAAATGTGTTTTTGTGCAGTGCTATAAGGTTTTTGCATATTTGCTTTAGTTTTTTTTCTAGATACCTTGTGATTTTTAATTAATTCTAAAAAATTATTTTTATTTGATTGCTATTAAAGTAGTAAATATTAGAAACATATTTTTGTAAATTCCCCCCCCCCCAGCAATATTGCTGAATTCTTAACTGGTTAGTCAGTTCTTACATAGTGCTGCATTGAATCTGTAGGTAGTCATTATACTGGCAAGTCATGATAAGGTTTCTTTGTAATACATGTTGCTTTTTCTCATTATTCTCTTTCCTTTTTATTTCTTGTCTTTACTGGGAATGCTTTGAAAAACTCAGCATTAAGTGTGCTGCTTGCATTAACATTTGCAAGATTCTCTGTATCAGTTGAAGTGAGTTGTCAGGGAAGAATGGAAAACACTGTTGTTGAATAATTAGTGAGCCCATTAATTTTGATTTTAATTGAACTGACTGTCATGAAGAATAATTTATTTCTACAAAAATTAAAAATATTATTTTAACAGGGGGTGGTATGTTTGATGGCGTGTTAAAAATTATCATTGGCTTTTATCTCCCATCAGGGAAGGTTACACCCTGGTGCCATTATTTTCAGTACTTGAAGTCACGTTTCATTGAAATCAGAATTTTCTCAGTCTTCCTCCTTGCTTCCATGGCCTTCAGGGCACCTCTCTGGGTCCTTAGACTTCCTCCTATGCACTTTGTTAATCTGACCTACAAGACACCCGTCTCCTCTCACACAGGTGTGAGTTGTGGCTTGTTCTCTACCTTGTGGAAATTGTGTCATAACTAGAACCAAAGTTTGTTAGATAAAGGTGCTTCCCACTATGTGGATGTGAGCCAAGTAATAAATTACTAACATATGCTGAGATGTTGCCCATGTTTCTGTTAGTTCTTACAATGACTTTGTAATCTAGGTATTATTTCCCCCATTTTATAGATGATTAAATGGAGCATTTGAGAAATAACATAAGGTACATGCAGTAAACACTGCTTGAGATTCTTTTTCATTCCTAAGAGTGTTAGCTGCTTTCTCTTACCCTAACTAAACAAAACTCAAATGAACAGTAGAAATAATAGTGTGTCAGATGGCTGGGGTGCCTTTACAGGACTCATCTTGCTATTTCATTGTCAAAAAATTTGAGCTTGAAATCCTGAATTTTTCACTTTTTTTTGGTGAAGCAATTTAAGAAAAGGACTAGCTTATTTAGTCTTTTTTTTCCAATCAAAAGAGGAGATTGATGTGTTTAGTGTCTATCAGAAGACTTTTATTGTAAACCCTAGCTTGACTTTAATAAGTGATGTGCGGTAGGTTTTGATCAAGATTATGAACTTGTTTTCTACTAGTTCACTTCCATTAAAACCTCATGTTAGATATTTGCATTACATAACTAACTCTCCATGTATGTCTTTAACTTCATCTAACAATTTAGGAGGTTTGTTTATTGAGTGTGGTCAGGTTGCTGGTGTGTGATACCATTTGCATTTACCTTTAGCTCTTCCTTCAAGTCAAGGACTGTGTGGCCTTAAAGGGTCCTGGAAGACCAAACCTGGGGAACCCTGGTGTTGAGATGACATGGCTGGTTTCCATTAAAAAGTGTAGTTCCTGGACTCTGCATCCCTAAGCATGTTTGCTGAGCAGAGTGGACAGACCTCCTCTGTACCAGTTTTCCGTTGTGAAACTGCTCTGAATCCAATGGACTCATTAACTTTTAAGTACTGTTCAGCTAGGAAGGAAAAGTCATAATTTCAGAGGATTGAAATATTTGGGTGAGCATGACATGCACTCACCCTTTTTGCAGCGGTCTTTGGAAGAGGAACCATGGGTGCATCCGAATCATCAACTATGCACTCTGCAGCTTGCTGGGATGTTTGTAGGTGTTTGAAGGGAAGGCACCACCATCGCCTCCAGCTGTGGAGCTGAACACCGAGCCCCAGCACATCTGGCTCTGTTGGCTTCATGGTGGTGGTGTTCTCTCGTTGTGTGTTGGCAGAAACACCTGTTTTTCAGACTTGCAGTTGGAGAGCTACCATTTAGGTTGCCATGGGCTTTCTGGACAGACAAGGTTCTTTGTATGAAATACATTAACTGGAGCAGGATTGATGCCAATAATTAGCATTGGGTTGTTGCTGTGTAACTCTATGGAATAAAAATGGTTTAAGTAGTTTTGGAATCCATTTGTATTCCTGTGAATATCCACACAGAAAAATCAATGGAATCATCATAATTAAGCATATTAATCATTTAGCCTATTTTCTTCCTTCCATCGTGTAGACAATAGAGGCTCTTTATTACTTTATCTTATATTTAGTTGGGTAAAGAATTTATTCAAGCAGAACTCTACCAGTTAAGGTGTGACAGGTCCTTGAAAAACAGTATATTTAGAAATTGATAGGAAGGTATCTTTAGTGATTGCTTTTAAAGTTTTTACTTTAAAAACCTAAATTTGTTTGCATGCATTATATGCTTTCTTAGCAAAAGATAAGCAAATGAGAATGTGTGTGGCATGCAGATGATCATTTGTGCAGTGTCTGCTTTTTTTACAGGATAGGTTTACAAGGCTAATTTGTGGTGTGGTACTTAAAAAGGAAAAAAGGATAGATTTTTATTTTTTAATTGTGTTTGTTGAAGTAATATTGGTTTATAAAACTGTTTATGATATAAAGGCATGATAGTTTTAAAATTTTAAACTTTTACAATGTATATCAACACACCACACCCACCACCAAAGCACCACCATCCTCCATCATTGTCCATTAAGCCTCCTCTCTGTCATGTTCCCCTTAGGCTCCCTTGCTGGTAGCCTCAATTCTCTAGTTCACTTTCCAGGGTTTGTTTGGTTTGCTTTGGTCTGTTGGTTTGCTTTGTTTCTCTCTATTCCACATATGAATGAAACAGTTCAGCATTTGCCTTTCTTCATTTAGTGTAATCCCCTCAAATGGCAAGACCTCTTTTTCATAGCTGAGTAGTATTCCATTGGGTATATTTACCATGTCTTCCTAATCCACTCATCTGTCTTTGGGCATGTAGGTTGTTCCCTTACTTGGTTATTGTAAATAGTGCTACAATGAATAAAGCATATCTATTCCTTCAAATGATAGTGTTTTCCAGTCCTCAGGTAGATACTTTGGAGTGGGATTACTGGGTACATTTTTAATGTTTTGAGAAACCTCTGTATTCTCAAAACATTTGTTTTTGATTTTTTTGATATGGGCCATTCTTACCTGTGTGAGGTAATGGTATCTTGCTGTGGGTTTTGATTTACATTTTCCTGATAAGTGATGAACACTTTTTCATGAAGGTGCAGAATTTTAATCTTCATGCATGATGCCCTCAGGCTCCTGAATTAGTTGCAGTGTCCATGGCATGACTAGAGTGTCAGGCTGCTGGAATAGTGGGGATCCCCTGAAGAATTTTGGCTGCTCTAGTGAAGATATTGACCGGAACCCCAGTCCACTTTTCATCCACCTGCAGCACACAGGTGTGTGTTATGAATCAAGGCAAGTAGCTGCCTATTTTATTTAACCATTTTAACATTTTTGTGCTTGGGTGTGAAGCTCAAATGGTTCTGGTTCAAAAAGGAACATCCTTGTTCTCGACCTAGATTGTAACAAATGAAAGCATCAAGAAACTTAAAAACCTTTTTTGGTTCCTTCTGAGCCTCCATATCCTGGGAAAGCCCTGGTGACACATGTCTGGGTACATATGATTGTCCTGCAGGGACTCCAACCTGCAGAGAAGGCAGTCAGCAGTGAGATGGCCAGGGCATGAATACTTTTCTAAATGGAATGCTAACTTTTGTGACTGCGGACATTTAGAATATAGTTGGGTATACATTCATACATCACTTGGTTTGTATTTTAAATTGTGATGTTGAGCAAACCCAGCAAGTTATTTAATAACTATCCACAAACTTATTCTGAAGTTTATATGAAAAGACAAAAGACCCAGAGTAGGCAACACAATATTGAAAAAGAAAAAGTTGGAGGTTGGAGGGTTAGGCCTGCTCAACTATAAAACTTATTACAAAACTACAATAATAAGGCAATATGCTATTAGCAAAATGATAGACAAGTAAATTTATGGAATAGAGAGCCCCAAAATAGACCCACATAAATAGAGTCAACAGATCTTTGATAAAGGAACAAAGCCAATTCAATGCAAAAAAGATAGTGTCTTCAACAAATGATGATGGAACAACTCTTGATAAAAGTTAACTAGAAATAGATTATAGCTCTAAATATAAAATGTAAAATTATGGAACTCATCGCAGAAATAAAAGAACATTGATGTGACATTGGATTTGGTGATTGACTCTTTAAATACTGCACCAAAGGCATGATACATAAAAGAAAGGATTGATAAGCTGGACTTAATTAAAATGAAAAAAAAAAACTTCTACTATGAGAAAAACACTGTTACAAGATTTAGAGAACATCTATGCAAAAATTGTATCTGATAAAGGACTGTTAACCAAAACATGCAAAAACTTCTAAAACACAGCAAGAAGACAGACAGCTTGGTTAAAAAAAGAACTAAGACCTTGGAGATACCTCACCAGGGAACATACACAAGTAACAAATAAGCATATGAAAAGATGTCCAACAGACCATGTCCAAAATTCAAAATACTAACACTGTCAAGAAATGGTAAGCTTGTAGGGCAACGGGAATTCTCCTTCATTGCTGGTGGGAATGCAAGATATTGCATTCATTTTGGAAGACAGTTTGGCACTTTCTTAAAAAGCATGAGAAACTCTTAACATATGATCCAACAACTATGCTCTTAGGTATTTACTCAAGTAAACTGAAAACTCATGTTACCACAGAAACTCACACACAAGTGTTTATAACAACTTTACTCCTAAAACTTGGAAGCAACCACACTGTCCTTCGGAATGTAAATGAATACACTGTGGTACGTCCATACAACTGAATATTATTCAACACTAAAAAGTGAGCTATGAAGCTATCAACATATTTGGAACCTTAAAAATGTCTTACTAAGTGAAAGAGGGCCTTTTGAAAAGCTGCTTACTGTATGATTCCAACAGTATGACATTCCAGGAAAAACAAAACTATGGAGACAATAAAATGATCAATGTTTGCTGGTGAGTGTCAAGGTAGGGTGGTGAATTGTGGAGTGTAGGGGCTTGTTTAGGGCAGTAAATCTATTCTGTATGACACCATTCTGGGGAATTAAAGTCAATATTTATTTGTCCAAGCCCAAAGAATGTAGAGCGCCAAGGGTGACCCTTAAAGTGAACTATGAACATTGGTTGGTGATGTGTTGATTGAGGTTCATCCATTGTAACAAAGGTACCACCATCTTGGGAGTGCTCATGGTGGGGGGTACTGAATGTGAGTACTGAGTCTGTGTGTTGTGTGTGTGTGTGTGGGTATTTGGAGCTCTACTGTATATTTGTTCACTTCTGCTATGAGCCTAAACCTGCTCTATTAAAATCTGTAAATCTAGTACATTCAAAAAATGCAGTATTCAGCTGTATGTGAGGGCAGATGGTGGGACCAAGTCATAGAACTATAACTGTCTTAATAAGTAAAATGTTGTGAAGGACTAAGTGACTTGATTTATAAAAGAAATTGAGGTGCCTCGCTTTTATTTATGGCCACCTCCTTGCCGTCAACCCCCAGAGTGTACTGCATCAGACTTTGTTAAGCATATAATTTACTGTTTTAAATCTCTACGCCTCATAAATGCTGACTTCAGAATTGTCTTTGGATTTTAAGTCAGTGTGGTGGGGTTGCAGGGTTTATTTACACTGAACTCCTCAAATGAGGAGTGTATGGCTTCCTTATTTTGTTGTAGAAACTGGTGTGTGTTATGCATGAAACTTGCATCTGCTTGAGCATTGAGATGTGTTAAGCAATTAATTTAATACTCTTATTATTATTAAAGAATTGTATTATGTAATTAAATAATGGTGCCTTATAAAGGTTTTTTTAATTAACTAATTCTGTTGAATTCACACAGGTCCCTGGGGGCCTAGTCACTGCAAGTGTGATGTGGAGCAGTGTGTTCAAGTCTCCTGGAATGGCTACAAATGGAGGCTTTCAGGCCCAGACCACACATGTCGAGTGGGGATGACATTTAACCCCCCACCTGCCACGAGGATTTGTGTACATCCTTTGTTTTGAAAAGCACCCCCATAAATACTGCTGAGCCTCTTCCAGTTCCCCACTCTCTGTCTCCTTGTAGCTCCTCTCCACTGGCAGCTGGCTGCAAGGACAGGGACCACCAGCTGTAAGTGGAAGTGGGAAACTGGGGTACAGCATCTTTGATGCAATGGACTCCCAATGAGACATCCCTTCTCCACCAGCTTGTCTTCTGCCACTGATGTCTAGTGGAGGCTGGAGCAGCGTGGCCATGAGGTGGCTGGTCCCTGACTGAATCCCTTTGCCGTGGCTCTGCATTCGACTCGTGTGTGTTTGACTTGTCCCCCGTCAGGTATTTGGGGTCACCTCCTCTCCTTGCCAGTGGATCTCCAGTGGGATCCACTAAAGGCACTTAGTTGAGTTTTGTTTCACAACAGCTCTCTCTGGCATGTTGGGCTCCCAGCACCCAGAGCTCCCTCCCCTCAGAGTGGATAGCTCCAGGCCCCCGGCAGGAGGATCAGGAGGCTCGCTGGGCTACCCGAGAGGAGGGTGTGAAGCAGAGAAGCAGGGGCTGGTGGAATGACGATGCCATCAGAGGGTTGGGGGAACTCAGGAGACATTGTCTCCCAGCGGAGGAAAGGTCCAAGAAGGGCGAGGGGTGGAGTCACACCCTTCTGTGCTGGACTGGGACCTGGAAAACCATTTTTAGGGGTTCTTCACTCTAAGGAAGCAGCCAGACAAGAATTCAGAGCTGTGTCTACAGGGGTGTGAGCTGCAGAATCAAGGGAAAAGAGCAGACACAAGCTCACACCCAGAGGGAAATGGGTGCCCAGCCCTCTGGGGAGGGTGCTATGAAAAAGAAGACAACCAGCCTCAAATGGAGCTGCGTGTGGAATGAAGAAGAAATTGATACGAAAGAGATGGATAGTGATCTGTGAGGCTAGCCCATAGATCCCAGGGGATCCTGGGAAGCGTGTCTAGGTCCAACTTTAATGAAGTTGTGATGCTCCTTATATACCCCAGCAAGGAAATGTTACAATGATGTAATTAGGAAGTAGCAAAGCCTATGTGACATGCAGCAGGAAAGATGCAGGGGTGCGCGATAACAGGAGAATTTACCTTTGGGGGCAACAGTCATGACTACTGTCCCTTGGGACATTCCAAAGAGGTTAGGAAGCTGGGTTACAGGTGAGAGATGTGCTGTTGTCCACCTTCTAGTGCATCAGAGGGGGCTAGAGAGATAGGAGGTGTTCCTCTTATTGGAAGCTCTATCTCTCTACCTGCTTCCACATTCCACACTTCCCATGTTGCCTCCACCGCCCTATGACTATGAAATTTTCCGGGGTCCAGTCCAGCACAGAAGGGTGTGACCCTGCCCCTCGCCCTTCTTGGACCTTTCCTCCGCTGGGAGACAATGTCTTCTCAGGTCCCCCAACCCTCTGATGGCACAGTCATTCCACCGGTCCCTGCTTCTCTGCTTCACACCCTCCTCTTGGGTAGCCCAGCGAGCCTCCTGACCCTCCTGCCCGGGGCCTGGAGCTATCTACTCTGAGGGGAGGGAGCTCTGGGTGCTGAGAGCCCAACATGCCAGAGAGAGCTGTTGTGAAACAAAACTCAACTAAGTGCCTTTAGTGGATCCTTCTGTCTTTACTCAGTGATTCATGAGCCGGGCAGCATTCAGTTTATCAAAGAGAAAGGGACTGTAGACTGTGAAAGACTATGGGCTTCAGCGAACAAAAACAAGGGAATGAGACTGGAAAATGGGTGGGTTGGTTATTAGGAGGCCACTTTCCTTAGGAGGCTTGGGGGCCATCAGACAGACCTCCTAGCTGGTGTAAGGTTCTGCTTCTGGGAGAACAGAAACTGCCATTAAGTCCCTGTTTCGTGACATGGTGCATGGTTCATGTAGCTCCATTTGAGGCCAGTTGTCTTCTTTTTGTCAGCACCCTCCTCGGAGGACTGGGAACCCATTTCTCTCTGGGTGTGAGCTTGTGTCTGCTTTTCCCCCTTGATTCTGCAGCTCACACCCCTGTAGACACAGCTCTGAATTCTTTTCTGGCTGCTTCCTTGGAGTGAAGAACCCCTAAAAGTGGAGTCGTAGCTGGTGCAGGTTGAGAGGTGTCCTGTGTGCAAACTCCAACCCAATTCAAAGACGTGGACGCTGAGAAGAACACACATGTTTTCATGAGTACTTGTCATTTATTTACACACTGAAATAGTATCTTCGTTGTATGGGGTTGGGAAAAATATTTTTTATTTTTAAATTCAATAGATTTAATTTCATCTTATTCTTTTTAATGTGGCTACTCGGGAATCCAGCCCAAGGCTTGGATTGCGGTCAGCTGGGCAGCGGTACTCAGAGGGCCTTGCGGAAGAGGACTCACACAGTGTGGTGGAAATGGGGCTTTGTAAGCTGCCTGCAGCTCACACACCCTTTTCTTCCTGGTGGGCACCTTCAAAAAGCCTGGACCTGAATGCATTGGACCCACCGCCTCCCCAAGAGGGTACAGCCTGAGTTGCCCCCAACTCAGAGTCTGGGGGGGCACCATTCACCAGCACCTGTGTTCGCTCTGCAACGAGCCCTCCTTGGACCCCTGGAGCTGCCATGTTTGGGACTGGCAGGAGTGGGCGGGGCCCTGGCTGGGTGCATTTCACCACTGAGTCTGGGGACCAGGGTGGGTGATTGGCAGGTGGAAGGTAATCGGAGGCTGTTGCCGGCCAGGCTTGGTGTCTCTCTGGTACTAAAAGCCTCTAAAATATTTCACAGGCTGCGGTGTGTATCCACTCTCCTGGCTCTGAGGGCTAATAAACAAAGCCAGAACCCAGTTTCTTGGTCTCCTAGCAACAGATTCTTTCCCCCAGCCTTTCTTTATTTTATTTTTGAACTTTCTGTTGAAGTCTAACATAGACGTGGGGAACTGCAAAAATTGTTGGGTGCGCAACTCTGTGTGTGTGTGTGTGTGTGTGTGTGTGTGTGTAAAACAAACATCCCTGCATAATGGGATCAGGAAGTAGAGCCCCACCTGCACTCCACGAGCAGTCTGAGACACCCACTCCCTCCAGTGGTGGGCTGGAGCCTGCGTGTGCCTTGCTGCAGCTGCACTGAGGGGTTCTCTGTCCTAGGTTTGGCATCCTTGCATGGCTTTGGCTCAGGAAGACACTTCCCTGCCACTGGCCCTTGCTTCCAGGTGACCTTGCTGCCCTTCATTATTCTGTCACTCCTCAGATAGGGGCTGCGTAATGGCTCACTTGGGGGCAGGGAGCCAGGGGGCTCAGGCATCCTTTTCCTGCGGACTCAGACCCAGACCTGCCCACTGCCCCACTGTCCTCTCGTCTTCATCAGGTGGGAAGTCAGGTGATCCAGTTTTAGGGAGTCAAAGGTGCTGTAGTCTACATGTACTAGTTAGCAGGTGGATAAGATCTCCCTCAGCGATCAGACCTCCCTTCATTCTGATGGCCCAGATGCCTCCTGAGATGGCCTGGGAGGTACTGGCTGCAGCCCACCTCCCTCTCCCAACCAGCAACTAGATGGCATCTGACCCTGAGCTTCCTGAAGGTGCTGGTCGAGTTCCAGAATAAGCAGCATAGGGAAGTATTGGCTTCTCAGCTCCCAGGAGAGGGAGGCTTTGCTGCCCAATGACGCTGGTAAGCCACGCTGGAGAGGCAGGCGGGTCAGCCCAGCATCGCCCCACTGTTCACTGCGAGATAGCCCCAGAGGGAGATAAATCAGCTGCTGTCACTGTTCCTGTACCAGGTGGAATAGATGCCCTGTTAGAACAGATTTAGTCAGAAATAAAATTTCGTCATAAGCTTTGAAAAAGCATCATGGGTGAAACGGGCTCACCAAGGTGAAGTGTAATGGGTGAAGACACAGATGAAGAGCAGCGGGATTAAATCAAGGCAAAAGGCATCGAAAAGAATGGGGTTTGGCTATTTCAATGCAACAAAAAGTGATTTCTGCAACAAAGATAAAATTGTCCTGATCAGTATCTAAAAATATACCCTCAAAGTCCATGAAAATAAATACTATTGAAAATATGGCGAGGAATTGATAAGATCAGTCATCTGAAGGTTGCTCTTTTTTGTCTCTGATAGATAAAATGAATAGATATGAAATAAAAGATAATCGTGCAGTTATTTACCACTATTCTATACAACAGACAATACTTGTTTATTTCAAGTATTGATGAACCAATTAAAAGTTGCATGTAGTCTAAGTCTCAAGGAAAATATCAGTTTATTTCAGCAAGAAAAAATTCTGTATCTGTAACCAGCATGCTAACAAGCTAGACAAGCAACCAATTATCACTAAAAAAAAAAAAAAAAGTCAATAAACAAGTGAAAATGACCAAAGGGGCAAATAACCCTTGGATCAAAAGGAAAATCAAAACCGAAATTCAGAGTCCTAAAAATATAGTATGATTTCATTTATACAAACAAAGCAGCATTGTTTGAGGAAACCTTCTCTTTGCAGAGTAAGTATAACATTCTACAGAAATAATAAACACCAAATATTTAAATGAAAAAAATTCAAAATAATGGTGTTCTCTCAAACTTATATATGTGTACCCAGAGAAAAATGTATAGTTTTTGTACTTCTAGCTTAAAATAAAATTATTTTTTTAAATGAGCAAAATACATGGCTTGAATAAACTAGAAATAATCTATACCCCAGTAAAATTAGGATGGAACGAAGATTAAATTGGAGATGAAATATTAGAAACAGAGAAATAGTGGGCAATGAATAAACCTAAAAGTTCATTCTTTGGAAAGACCAGTCAGTTGAAGAATCCTATGATAAGAATAATTCTCCACTCCCACCATGCAGACAGGAAAAGAAAATATATTAATTAGAAAGAGTGTCTAGGGCCGGGCACGGTGGCTTGTGCTTGTAAGCTTCAGCCTATGAAGCGGCCGGGGCTAGGGATCGCGGTTCGAGTCCCACCTGGGGCCTGTAGTGAGACCTATTTCCCAAAAAATAGCTGGGCGTGGTGGTGCGTGCCTGTAATCCCAGCTACCTGGAAAGCTGAGACTGGGGATGGCTTGAGTTCATGGTACCCTGGGCAACGAGAGCCTGCGGTTCCACGGGCAAAAATAGCGAGACCTAGTCTCAAAAAAAAAAAAAAAAAAAGAGTATGTAACTAACTCAGAGATAAGCATTTAAATATAAGAAATGTTTGTATAACTAATATTTTTGGCAGTTGTATTGAAATTGATATTAAAATTTTCTTTTTTGTTGTTGAAGTACCATTGCATTCTAAAATGCAGGGTTTAGGTGTCCATCATTACTAATCAGCACCTGGAGATCTTATGTAGCAATTCACTGCTAAATATCCAACTATTTTTTTTTTTATGGAAAGAAACCATCACCTTTTCTTCAAAAGGAGCAAAAGACCAAAATGGCCTGTATCCAAGAAAGAAACAGAAAAGCAACTTTCAAGGACATTTTCATAAAACTGAAAGAATGAGTGGAGTTGTTTCCAGCTAGCTATTAAAATGTATTATTGGCACTTTACGAAAATTAAATACAAATAGAAAGCTCAGAAAAATATTTGTCTCTGGTAGGTGATGTATTGAAATATTTAATGTGTTGAATTCAACAAATCAATAAGAAAAAAATGAATCTTCCAGTAGGAAATTAAAAAAAAATTAATGAGCAGTTTCCAAAGGAAAAACGAACAGTAAACACAACAAAGCATGCTTAGAACCCCCAAAGCCTCAGTAATGGCAGTCAGTGAGGCTGATGGGAAGATGGCGGCTCATGGAGTTGGGTGTTATGGTTCGTGTCATATCTCTGGCAGTTTTTAGCATGTAATTGAGACATGTGCTGTAAATTTCCAAGCCTCAGCTTTCTCACCTGAAAACTGGGTTCCTGAAACTGGATGGTTGTGAAGGTTAAATGAGGTCATTTTGCAAAACTCTAATCCTACTCCTGGATGTAATACAGTCAATAAATAGTGGCAACAACATGCAGTATTGCTGTCCTTGCTGTGTTTTGTTTATCCCATGAAAAAAAAGACATAACAAGTGGTAAAACCCAATGCTGGTGAAGATATGAAGAAGCAGGAGTTCTGAGACACAGCCCCTTGCTCCTGGAAAGCAGGATCAATAGCTGACATATTTACTCTTATGTCTCCAATGCCTGTCACAGCACCTGGCTTGGCACAGGTGTGGCGTCCAACTCCGAAGGAGTCTCGGTGAGAGCTGGCAAGTCCTTGCTCAGTCCAAAGCATCAGAAATAAGCTAACTTGATTCAGTCATTCCATTTCTTGGCATCACTCTGGAGAGATTGATGCTCATTGTTATTGCACAAATAGGCATCTAACAGCAGTGTCAGCGAGATGAAAATCCCCTCGTCAAGGGCACCAGTTCAGAGTGTATCATCACGGCCGGACGGAGGGTGCTGTCAGCATTTGGGGCTGGTGTGTCCATGCCAGAATCATGGATTCCAGGGTTCCCTCGGTTCTGGTCCAGGTCCTCTAAGCCACACACCCCCAGTCCTGTATCAATCAACCGACTCTTGAAAGGTGCTGTCTACCCATGCAGGGAAGTAACACGTGACCATTAAATATTCCTTTGTAAAGCACATTTCTTGACATGAAAAATGTTGTGGCAGAAGGAGCAGTTCATAAATGTCCATAAAAGAGTATGTGCAGGAAGACCCCCTTTGGAGGGAGCGTCTGTTTACATGGGTGCTCGGGCACAGCCTCTGGGTGTGTATCAAGAGATGAACCATGTCGTCTGGGGCTGGTGTGACTAGGGGTCATTTTTCTTCCAGGTGTTTTCTGTATTCTCAAAGAGAACTTGTATTCCTGTGAGATGAAAGGGAGGAGTGGAGCCGTCTGCCTCCCTGGAGCACCGGGGATCTGGGCCTTGAGGCTTGCTCTCCAGCACATGGTGTCTCTGCAGGTGGCCTGATGGGAAATGACCCCAAAGAGGAGTTGGGCCAGCAGTGTACCCTGTGCTAGTCAGGGCCATTCCCTGGGCAGGTGGCACGCAGGAGCATAGCGCCTAGACCTGAGTGGGCTGCTGGGCCTGTTCCTGCTGGGTTGGGACTCTCTCCCAGCAACCCTGCTCGAGTGGCCTTGTGGGCAAGCAGGCTTCTCAGGGGCCTCTCACACTGTAGGCAAGAGACTAGCATCCAGTGACTTGTGATGAAAATGGCTAAGGTCCAGAAGATATCTGGGGGAGAGAGCAGGCCAGGTGGGGGTGTAGGGCTACCTGTCTGGGGCTGGCGCCACTTGGTGGTGGCCTTGGGGCCCAGATGGCCAAGGAGGGACTGGTCTTTGCTCCTCATAGCCCTGCTTGGCACCTGTCACAGTGGGCACTCAGGAACGGCTGTCCTGGACTGGACAGTGGAGTGTTCTTTTCTTCTGCCATTTTAGCTCAGAAAACCTTTTGAATATAAAGGTTTGGTAATTACTCCCCTGGGCCCTAGCAGCTGTGAACATAGACCTTTTTTCTTTCGGGGGGTGCTAGTGGCTGGGAGTCATCTGCATAGTGGTTTCGGGATCTTCAAGCATACAATAAAAAAAATACACCTTTTTCCCAAGCCACGTCAATAACTGTTTCATCTTAAAACGTCACTGTTTTTCGGATAAAAGGGATTACAGATCTTAGTTATTAAAAATTAGAGAGCTGAAATTTCATCTTGAGCTGTGTAATTTGTTGTCTTCCATGAACATGTATGTATTTTGTCTCTGGATTCTCTGCAATTGCCCCTTGACATTTTCTAAGTTTGCATTTGTTTCGTTTGAAGAGCTGTCGCGCTTCCCCCAAACATGATTATCTTGTCTGCTAGTGTTTCTTAATAGGCTGCTGTATCAGGGAGAGATAGAAATATGAGCAGGAGGCAGATACTCACGCTTGCCTGGAGCGTCACCGAGAAGCAAAATCAAAGACCTGTTACCCTGGAGACATCGTGTCTCCTTCGGGTTCCATTTTCCCAGAGACCTTGTGGAATGGTCGACTAAGGTGACCAGAACCCAGGGCTGGCTTCCTGACAGCTCACTCAGGATTTTTGTTCCACACTGTCCTGGCTCATGTCTGCCATGAGGGACAGTGTGACCTCTCAAGGATGCTACCGGCTCTTCATTTTCTGTCTGGACATCAAGGGCTGTATCCTGCCTCAGTTTCCCTTCACCACCCTGGCAGTGCTCCTTGCCTTCTTCTTTCACCCCCTTTTGATCTGGTTCTTGTCTTCCTACTGCTTTGGGAACAGTCGACTGGAGTGGACAGTCACGCCACATCCTGGCCCATGTCTGGGGCTGCGGGAGTTGCTGAGCCAGGAAGGGAGCCAGCCTGAGTGGAAGAACTCTGGCTCCTCTTCCTGCTCAGCTGACTGGAAGAGCTAACAGGCACGGAACATCTCCTGTGAGTCTGGTTCTGGTCTCGCGGTCATGTTGTGCCCAGCACAGTCTTCGGTCAGCAGCTGAGGACTTGAGGGACCGAGAGGTTACCAATCCTCACTTCCTCTCTGAGAGGTTTTTTTTTTTAAATTTAATTCTTATTGAGGTGTAGTTGACATAGAACGTTATAATAGTTTTGTGTGTACAACATCATGATTCAATATTTGCTGATACTGGGAAATGATCATAGTTAGTCTGGTTGGCATCTGTCTGCCCACATAGTTGCAAACTTAATTTTTCTTGTTTTCGCTCTTAGCAATCTCAAGTACTGGATGCAATACAGTATCATTCCTGTGTTGTGTAGGACCACCATGCTATATATATGACACGTCCAGGGCCTGTTTATCTTCTAACTAGAAGTTTGTACTTTTGACTCCATTTACCCATGTTGCCTAGCCCCAGGCCCCTGCCTTGGGCAACCACCAGTCTGTTCTCTATAGCTATGATTTTTGGGGGGTTTGTTTTGATTTTCAGATTCCACATATAAGTGAGATCATCAGTGTTTGTCTTTGCATGACTTATTTCACAACTTACTTCACGTAGCATAATACTCTCAAAGTTCATCCATATTGTCACAAATGATGCCGTTTTCTTTTTATGGCCAAGTAATATTTCACTGTGTATATAATACCACTTCCTCTTCATCCATTCATCCTTGATGGGCACAGAGATTGTCTCCATGTTTTGGTTATTGCAAATAATACTGCAGTAAACATGAGGGTGCCGCTGTCATTTCAAGTTGGTTTTTTTGTTTCCTCTTCCTCTGAATAAATACTCAGGACTAGAATTGCTGACTCCTATGGTAGATTCTTAAAATTTTTTTGAAGAACACCATGCTGTTTTTCATGCTGGTTGTACCAATTTTCATTCCTACCAGCAGTAACTGAGGCTTCCCTTCTCCCCACCCCCCACCAACAGCTGTTGTTTCTTGTCTCTTGGAGAATAGCCATTCTCACAGGTGTGAGAATGTCTTAACTTGAGCTTCCCTGATGACTAGTGGTGTCAGGCATCTTTTCATGTATCCATACACGATTTCTGCATCTTTTTTGGAAAAATGTTCAGACCCTTTATCTGTTCTTGAATTGAATTTTTTTATGGTGCAACTTGGTTTTATGAACTCTTTGTATCTGGGTATTAGCTCCTGATCAGATATGTGAGCTGCATGTATTTTCTCCCGTTTGCCAGTGCCAGCTGAATGGGGATGGCCTGGCTTTTCCTCCACTCAATCTCACACTACCAGGCAGCCTCCCAGGATTCTGCTACCTTCCCACGTGCTTTTCCTGCAGACTGTGTTGCAAAGGTGCTGAGTTACCAGGCCACTGGGCATTTCTCTCCCATGACCAGCTGCTTGCCTTTCTGGTCAGTGCATTGGGCTCTGGTGGACTGTTGAAGGTAGTTCCAGCAGGAGGTGGTGACTGATGGGCTTCGGGCTTCGGGATAAAGCCCTGTGTCGGAGCCCATTGGCACGTTAATGTTGTGCAGATTTTGGCCTGTGAGGAAAGAGGCATGAGCACCCATGTGGCATGGCCAGTGACTCCCTCAGCATCTGAGCTCCTGTGTCAGGGTGTGAAAACCCTGGTGGTATTGGTTGGAGGTACTGTTTTAACACTACCTCACACACACACAAAAAATAAAGTAACAAGGCTTGTTACTTACAGACTCCAGAAATGTGGATGTGGTGGCCATCTTGGCACTCAGGGAACTGGGGAAAATGCAGTCCTCTGTCCCAGGTCACCGGCGAGCCAGAGGTAGATGGCAGGGATGGGTATCTACTCCTCATAAGGGGTAGAGGTCCATAGTTCTTTTCACCTTCAGTTTTACGTGGCCATTTTAAGAGGTGCCACGGGAAAATCAAAATGGGTGCTGTGACGAGAGTCCCAAGCTCTGTCCTGGTCTAGCTGTGCAGGCTCTGGCTATGCTGTGTGGACAGTTTCCCATCTGGAAAACGCTGACGCAGCAGCTCAGAATAGCTGTTTTCTCCTCCCAGCAGTGACCCTTCAGGAGGGAAGTCTTGGCTCGCAGGAGGCTAATTCACTCACTTAGCGTCATGTGCCGAAGATGTGTCTGTGAGGAGCAAGTGTCAGAAGCTCTGCAAGGGAGGCTGTCAGGATGGGGTGGGGGCGTCACAGAGGTGACGCATCTGTGAAAGGTTTGGTCCTAGACTGAACAGACTTTAAACCAACGGCATTTGCTCTTCTTTTGCATATCTCCTAGTTGCCATAGCCTTGAAGCTAGAGCTATGTAAGAAAATCTTCCTAAATTCAACAGCTTAAAACATTTAGTCACCATGTAATTGTTTAAAGAATTGGTGTATTAAGCTAGGCGTGGTGGTGGGTGCCTGTAATCCAAGCTCTGGGAGGCAAGAGGCCTGGGATTGCTTGAGTTTGTGGGTTCGAGAGTACCCTGGACAACATAGCAAGACCTGGTCTCGAAAAACCACTTGAGCGTGGTGGTAGGCACCTGTAATCCCAGCTACCTGGGAGGCTGAGACTGGGGATCTCTTGAGTTTGCGGAATGGGGATTATCCCGGGCAACAAGCGAGACCTAGTCTCAAAATTGGTGTATTTATCAGCTAATGGTTAGGACTATATTTAAAACAATCTCCAGACGTTAATAAAAGTACATCCAAATAATCATAGAGGAAAATTTTTAGATGCTATCGAAGCTTCACTGGTTATTTTGACCAAACCTGCAGTGTCCACTTGACTGATTTATCCCTTTCCTTCACTCACCTTTGAGCAGATTGGATCCCACCCCAAGGACCAGCTCATAAAGTAAGTATTTGCCAGATTGGAGTTTCTCCGTTATATTCAGCATGCATTTTGAAGTATTTATGGCTTTTTGTAAACCCGCACCCATCAATCAGTGGGGGTGGTGGGGAACATTCCGTGTTGGAAACAAGAGCCTGGAATAAAAACCATGAGTGAAGACCTTTGCCCACAGGCAGCTCGTCCTCTCCGGTCTGGGTTGTTTGTACTCAGCAGATGGTGGAGAGTGGGGGGTTGCTGATTCGGGGTTCTAGGCAGTGGTTTCATCACTACCCTAGTGGAGGCAGGAGCAATCAGAAGTGGCTTCACAGGAGAGCAGAAGGCGAGTGTGGCCACTCAGTCGAGAGCAGAGCAGGGCAGTGGGGTGTGGCCCCTCAAGCTGGATGGGGGCGCAGGAAGGTGTGGGTGTGTTTGAACGCCTTGGAGCGTCACAGCGCAAGGGAAGCTGCTCTGGAAGGGGCAGAGCTGGACAGTCCCTCGCGTGTCTGGCTGCTCAACTACAGTCTTTAGAAAAATGTGTGGCCCTCTAAGGAGCAGTATGATGGGAGCACAAAGATGTGGCTCCTACACGCTCTTCCTCTGGCAGCCCCACGAAGGGTCTGCTGGGGGAGCAGAATCAACCAGGAGGTCCTTTCTGTAGCATCACAGCAGAGCCATCTCCCAGCAACTGGGGACATACTTGGTCCTGGAAGCAAAGTCTCCAGGGTAGCAGTGTTGTCTGCACCTTGCCTCTGTTCAGTGGGGGACAAGCAGATGGCAAGTGACCAGTTTGGCAGCTCTGAGGACTTGAAGTCTGGGTGGCGTTACCTGGCGACTCTCCAAAATGCCTTCTCCCCCGGGCTGTGTTCATGTCAGAAACCTCAAGGTGTCTGCTCCCCTTTTCTTTCATCCTGGCCTCTCCGCTCTGCCTGCAGACACACACTGGCTAGCCTCTCCTCCTGGGCCAAGTCTCCCAATGTCCTCTGGGGCAGCTACGTCTGCAGCTCACCTGGTAGCCAGGGCATTGACACTCACCAGGGGGCTCTTGCATCTGTCCTGACTAGAAAGGACAGGGCCCAACGGTGTCTCTCTCGCTGTTCCTTTATCCTTCTTTTCTTCCTTTTTGCTCACTTTCTCTACCCAAAGCCAGAGCAGTTGGTACAGGCACAGAAACTGAACTCTCCCTCTTCTCCCCTCCCCACCCCTCACTTTCTCTGCCCTGTGGAAGCTGGCTCTGCTCACCTTTCCCCCTTCCAACTCAAGGTGGTTTTCCTGATCTTCAGACCAGAGTGTTCTTGCCCCCTGGGATGGGTGCCCTCTCTTTCTGCTGCCTCACCCCTGTGCTCCCAGCTTACGGCCCTTCAACCTCCTCCCTGCAGGCCATTTGTTACTCTGCGAGCCTCTGTTTCCTTCTTTCCCATTCAGTTCACTGCCTTTTCCTCCCTGTTTTGTGGTGGCCACAGTGCATCTGTCTTGTTTATACCCAATTCTCCAGCACCAGAACAGAGCCTGGCACTCAGCTTGGCACTCATCCTGGCATCCAGTATTTTTTATATTTGTGAATGAACCTAGCAGGTTCATTGGGCAGAGCCACACCTGGCCTAATCTTGCCTCACCTATCCCAGACCCCACGCCACAATCTCAGAAATATCTACTTATCTGAGAACTTAACTGAAAGCTGTTCACCATCCCTCTGATGTCTGTAAAGGCAGCCTGTCAGTCCTTATAATAGCCTTACTATTCATTCGTTTTTATTTTGAATTCAATGTCTCTCTTACATTCCAAAGATTATAAATTTTTTTTTGCCATCCTTTAGAACGCACAATTTATAGAAAATATTTTTGTCATCTGTTTTATTTGGTCATTCATTACTTTCTCAATAGACAATAAAGTTCAGCAATTCAAGCTGGGCACGGTGGCTCGTGCCTGTAAGCTTCAGCCTATGCAGTGACTGGGGCTAGGAATCGTGGTTCAAGTCCCGCTTGGGCAACACAGCGAGACCTAGTCCAAAAAAATAGCTGGGCATGGTGGTGTGCGCCTGTAATCCCAGTTACCTGGGAAGGTGAGGCTGGGGATTGCTGAGTCCATGGAACCCTGGGCAATGTGAGCTTGCGGTTCCATGGACAAAAATAGCGAGACCCAGTCTCAAAAAACAAAACAAAACAAAACAAACAAACAAACAAAAAAAACCAAGACAATAAAGTTCAGCAATTCAATAGACAATAAATTAAATAAATAAATCAAATAAATAAAATTTATTAAATTGACAATAAAGTTCAACATTACAAACTAGGGATCTATTTTAACCTACTCACAAGCAGTGCTTGGTCATGGTGAAAACAGTCAGTGTCCGTTGTTCGTCTCACTGCGGCTGCTGTTCTTAGGTTGTGGCTATTACAACGTGTTGGTGGTTTGTTGAAATCACCCTGTAGGATGCCTTGAGTGTGGTTCCTGACTTGTGGGTCATTGTGAGTTCTTTGTTGCCCTGAGCCAGCATTTGGATGGGGCACTTGCCACGATGGGCAAACTAACTGGAGTCAAATCCAGTTTTGTTCAAGGCATCCACTTCCCTGGTTCTTCCTGAAGACTGGAAAGTCCTCATGAGGAAATCACTCCCATGTCCCTGTAGGCAGGACTCTTTCCCAACACGCACAAGGACTTGTCACCCAGTTTTATCGTGTGGTTTCTGGATGTCTGGCCCATCTGCACATGGCACCAACCCCACACAAAATAGAGGGACATGGGGTGGACCATTGCTGCTGTGACCTGGTGTGGAGTGGAGTCTCCACTGTGATCTCGGCAGCTCCCAACCACGTGGTGATCACCCCAGCCCCAGCTTGCTTTCTTTGCCCCATTGTCTGTTGCTCATGCATTTTAGGAATGTTGGCACTAGAATGTAGGATATTTGCAACATGGATAAGTCATCTGTTTGCTCTAAGAGTGTTCCAGCCATTTTGATCTGAATTGATCTTGCTGCTGGGGGTGCAATGGGATCCCCCAAGGTGTGAGGGAAGAACTGCTCCTTATCCAGACCCCCCTCTTTTTTCCTCTCCCCTCCACTGCAGAGGGCCCCTCTTGTGTCTCTCTGAGATTGTGCAGAGGGCAGTCAACCCAGTCTGCTGTGTTAACATCCTGCTAAAATAATGGCCCTCGTCTGCTTAGCGCTCCTCTGCTATGCCAATCCTATAACCTTATTAAAAGCGAAAACGAGATGAGTTTGCCCTGGCACTTCCTGAGTGCTCACCAGCCTTCTGCTCAGATAATCCCCCCTCGGATCTGGCCCATGATTGACATCAGGCTTATTGGTGTGCGGCTTCCTGAGTTGCTTTGCTTTTCATCTCCACTGCTCTCCATTATGTTTTAAAATTAATATTAAAAAATCCATCTAGCGCACAACAGAGTTCAAGTCAAATAGTGTTGAGAGGCTGATAATGAGAACAGCCGTTGCTGCTCTGCTCTCAGCACATGTACCCCAGCCCCAGGGACCCCCCACTTCCATGTCTCTTAGCCATCCGTGTTTACTTTTCTTCCCTTCTTGTGAGAAAAAATGATATTTTTACTGTGGTAAAATATGCATGACAGGAAATCCACCATCCCAGCCCCTTCTCAGTGCTCAGGGTGGTGAACGCAGGGCATTCTCTGCACCCAGTAGCCCTCTCCACACCTCTTTCATCCATAGACCCCAAGCCCCAAACCACCACATGTTCACTCCCATCCCAGCCCCTGGGACTCTCCACTCTGCCTACAGTTCCTGTTGAGTAGTCTAGGGACTACTCTTGAATGATGAGGATACGTTGAGAAAGGCGTTGAATAGCAGGTTTGTCATTGCATGAAAGACAAAGAATGTAACTACACAAACCTACATGATACAGCGAGTTGCACACCGAGGCTGTCAGGTATAGCCTGTTGGGACCACAGTCATATATACAGCCCCTCCTGGACCAAAATGTCATAAAGATAGGCTTGACTGTACCCCATCCTCTTTAGCCACTGATCTACTGATGGGCAACCTGCTTGCATCCACCTTTTGTGTCTACCTTGTGGAGCAAATTCCCATAGGATTTGTCCTTTCACAGCTGGCCTGTTTTATTCAGCACAATGTCCTTAAGGTGAAAGTTCAGTAAAAGGTGGAAAAGTCTCCACCAGTGAGATCATTAGAGATGCAAAATAAATCCTTGGTGACCCAAATCTCACTCATCCAAGATGCTAATCACCTTCGGTTATAGCTAAGCCCATCAATTTTGCCACCTTTTCTTTCCAGCCACCTCAACAAAACATCCCCCATATCCCTACCCATAATAAAAGCAATCACCCTCTCCACATGGGTGCAACTTCACTGACCCCAGCTCTAGGATTGGTGAACCTTGCCAGAGAGTGACCTAATGAAGACTTTCCTTTATTTTACTTGGTCTGGCTTCTGTTCTCTCCTTCCTCATGTCCTTTCATTTTGGTGCCGAAACCGGGGATGGAACCAGGGGCCTCCAAACACAAGGTTTCTGCAGGTTGTAGCCTGTATCTGCTTCCTTCCTTTTCCAGGCTGTGTAATACCCCACTGTAGGTTCACATCCTGTTTTGCACGTCCAGTTCATCCATCAGTGGACATTCGAGTTGTTCCCAGTGTTTGGCTATTGTAAATAATGCTACTGTGAACATGGGTGTAGAAATACCTTGTCAGGCCCTTGCTTTCAATTCTTTTGTGTCTGCACGGAAAAGTGGAATTCTGGATCACATGGTGGTCATTCCTTATTTTTTATCACTGACGTTTTCATCTCAGGCTCATGTTCTGCTGAGTACTGGGGTGGGTGGGTGAGAATCTAACACTTAGCAATTGATGCATTGATATTTTGGTCACTTCTACCTACTGACCTACCTTAACTTTTATTGAGGTGTAACATACAAACAGTGCTATCCACTCATGGTAAATGTCATTTTGTGGATGTGAGATCTGTAGATCTGTATCACCAACCTTTTTTCAAGCACCTCCCCCCCGCCCCACTCCCTAAGTGGCTTCCTCTAGCCTGGCACAGATCCATCCCTGAAGTTGGCACTCAGCCCAACCCCAGCCCCCCTGCTTTCTTTGAGTCTCCTGGGGAAAGAGTATTTGAGTCCATGACTTCATGAAACAGGTTCTGCCACCTGGGGCCTGAGGACATAGCCTCCATCTTGTGCTCTTACCTGACTTTCACCTAAGATTCCCCTCCCCCCCACCTGCCTTTCTGATGCCTGGATCCTCCACCCCACAGTCTCCTGGGTAATGCAGGGGACTCAGTTCTCACCCCTTGGGTCCTTGCTGAGGCTTTTCAAAATGTGTTGGACTCTCTCACACATGGTCAGGCGCCTCTCCCTATCTCCTTTGTCCTCATGCATATATGCCCATGAGGTTTTAGGGAGAGAAGGGAGTGGAGAAACCCAAGTTACCACTTCCAACTAAAATTTCCTTCTCTTTGTTATTTTTTGAAACTGCCAGGTGGTCAGAAACTATTTATTAGATTCTGTTTCTTACTGCTAAGGGGTCTAATTGGTTGAAGTTTCTTTTTTATCAACACAGGTTTCAGTCACTGGTGCCCAAAGCTTATCTGCACACACAGCGGGAGCTGTACCCCAAAGAGAAGGGTTGTCACTGAAGAGGTGGTGACAGGGTTCTCAATGGTAGCAGCTGTTTGCTGAGTGCAGTGGTCACCCATCATGGCTTGCTCCCTCAACCTCTCTACCTGTATTACTCAAAAGAGCAAATGAAAAACATCTTGGTTGTCATTTTTAGGTGATTCCTTAAAAATTGAACAGAACTACCATTGTATCCAGTAATTCCCATTCTGAGTATAAACTACAAAGAATTCAAAGGGTACTCAAAGGAGTGTGTATCTGTACACTTATATTCATAGCAGCATCGTTCACAATAGCCAAAAGGTGAACACACCCAGTTGTCCATCAGTAGATATGTGAATAAACCGAATGGGGTACTGTCAAGCATATCTTTATGGTGTTTTGATCAAGGAAGGGCTGTATATATGACTGTGGTCCCAATAGGTTACATCATACAGCCTAAGTGTGTAACACACTGTATCATCTGGATTTGTGTAGTTACACTTGTTGTCTTTCATGTGTTGAAGAATTTGCTGTCCAATATATTTCTTGATGTATTCTCATTGTTAAGTCATGCATGGCTATATACATATATAATGGAATATTACTCAGTCTTGAAAAGGAAGGAAATTTGATGCATGTTAAACTTAGGTGAACCTTGAGGATGTTATGCTAACTGAACTAACCACAGAAGACAAATGCTGTGATTCTGTTTGCCTGAAGTACTTAGAATGATCAAAGTTTTATAGAGCTAGAAAGTAGAATGCTGTTTGCCAGAGGTTGGGAGGAGGAGGAAATGGGAAATTAGTGTTCAATGAATACAGAGTTTCAGTTTTGTAAGATGAAGAATGTTCTCAAGATTGGTTGCACAAAAATGTGAATGTGCAAACACTATGGGCTGACACTCAGAAGTGGTTAAGATGATAAATTTTGTGTTATATGTATTCTAACACAATTGTAATTTTCCCCAAACCACCAGTTGAATAGTTGGTCTCTTTAAGGCAAAATACTGTGATAGTGCAAGTTCATCAACATTTATTTTGAGGACCAACAGATATATTTTTGTCTGTTGATACTGGTATAAGCCTTGGTTGAGAACACAGTCATAACTATTATGTTTGGCTGAACAAACTTACATGACGTAGAGTTAAATAAACTTGACATTTATAAAATGAAGAAAAGTAAAGGATAGTGAGGTTTTCTCTGGTGATACATTTATCACAAAGATCACACAGAACAAGGTAATACATTTACAAAACAAGATAATGTCAGACATGTCCAAAATTCATGAAAATAGGTAAATGGATTTCCTGCAATCAGCCTCATGTTCTCAGCATAGTTATTGTCTTGAGAAAATCCCATTTGTAGAAAATAAATGCCAGCATATAAAAAAGTTGTAACTTGACAAGTTTTTCATTAAATGAAAAACTAGAAAGAACTGAGAAAATAGCTGAAAATCTGGATAGCTTTTTTTTTGTTGTCAATTTAGAACTCATAGAAGAATGACTTCTAGGTTTTATTCATCACCAATTGCTTAGAGATTGTAGAAGAGGGAATGGTGACTTTGAGGTTACATTCTTTTCTGGTGATCAGACTTCCCCCCCCCCCGGGTCATCACTGAGAGTCACCAGCTTAGAAGAATCTTAATAATCTTTCTATAATTGCTAAATATCTCAGCATGTTAATGGCATGGTCCTACTTCACAGGCTAACTTAAGAGTGGTAACAGACACACTGATTGTGTCATATCTTTGGCATTAAACATTGAGCCTGACATGGGACATCAGATCAGATAGCAGATCATACCTTCTAACGAAGGATGGGTCATCCCAGAGCTCTCGCTGTGGTATTCGTATGAACCAAGGGCACTAACCTACCCAGTTGGGTAATGAATCATGAATTGTGTTCATGGAAGAAACACCATGGCCAGGGCTAAATCCTGGCCTCCCTTGTGGGCAGACGGGCCAGGACTCTCCTGGGCTGAGGCTGTGCTGCTGCAGGATCTCCACCAGCCAGGGCTTGACTGCTACCTCTTGTCTTGCCCCCTTGCATGAGTTGCGTAGCCCCTCTGAATACTGGTCTCTATAGGGTTAAGGGTGACAACTCCTTGACCTCTCTGCTGATCCTCATGTCACCTAATATATAGCTCTGGTTTGACAAAGACACTGAACCCATGAAGACTTGCGAAACTGTTGCTTCTAACAGTTAGCAGTGAAAACTGTCTTGCCAGATAAGTGCTACCATCCTGCTCCCCCCACCGCCCCCACCCAGGAGTGCAGGGACCAGGGAAGGTGATGGGTCTCATTGTCTTCTAGGACACAATTTTGGGCCTGCCACCCCACAACCATCCCTTTGGTAATGGTAACCATCTCTGTCTCTTCCACCTGCTTACCCTACCTTCCTGTCACCTTATGTGGAACCTTTCCGGGCAACTTTACCACTCAGATTAGGGAGCACTTCTTTTTGTACCTAGTAGGAGGCAATAAAATTCTCTCCTGGCCCAAATGAACACATAACAATATACTATTGACTCAAGACCTGCCAGCATGTCCATAGAAAGAATCAAGGGACATGATAGTCTCAAACAGCCTAGATTCTAAAAACAAGATATTACAGTTTTATGGAGCAGGCAGAATGGTTATGTAGCAACATGTTATGTTAGAGCCTCACCTAGTATCATACATCAAAACAAGTTTCTGGTGAAGTTAGTAAATGTAAGGGGAAAAAAAGCTTAGCTATGGTCTGGAATCCAAGAGAATAATAATAATAACAATAAGAGTGACATCTGTATCAGTTACCATGTCCTCCGTAACAAATCATCCTGGAACTTCCCAGCAGCCACCTTGGCATAGGACTGGGCATGGCTGGATGCTTCTTTTTGCTGGACACCCTCGTGGATCTGTACTTGATGACCTCACTTACATGTGTAAGGGGGGGGGCTATAAGATAGGGGTTGCAACAGAGGTGCTGAAGCCACATACTCTCATTCCCTATAGGCTGGGGATCCCCTGCACCTGGAGACAGCAGAGTTCCAAAAGCAGTGAGGCAGCAGACCCAGCATGCAGGTACTGATGGGTCTTTGGCACCACGTTTGCCTCTGCTGTCTTGGTGAAAGCGTGTCACAGAGTGCAGCCTAGCTTCAGGCTTGGAGAACTCACTCGACTGTTCTTACAGTTTACTGCAGGCCCTTCCCTAAGTACTTTACATAGATATTTTAGTTATCTTCTGCTACATAACAAACTGCCCTTAAACTCTGTAGCTTAAAACCACAAATGTTCATTACAGATATGTTGGGTCAGGCGTCTTGAAACAGCTTGCCTGAGTTCTGGGTTTAGGGCCTCAGAAGACTGCAGGACTGAAGGACTCAACCGTGGTTCTGTCATCTTAAGATGCCACTGTAAAGGACTGGATTTCGCACTAACTCCATGGTGGCAGAGAGAATCCCTCCTCCTCCCCCACCACCACCCCCAACATCCCTTCCTTGGGGTTGCATGTGAATACGAGGAGGTGGGAGCATTGAAGACCAGCCCTGAAACTGTCTGCCACTCACTTCATGCAATGAATGCACTCTCATTATCCTTCATTTTCAATCAAGGAAATTGAGGCAGAGAGAGGGGTCACCAGGTAGCAAGTGGGGCAACTGGGCTGAATTCTAGGCACTCTTCTTGCTTTGGAAGGTATAATAAGGAGAAAGGTTGATACAGTTGACCACAAGTCCATTAGCATCCTGTGTGTGTCAAACACCATCACCAGAATTGGCAAGTCAGGATGTAGCACTGTCTACCTGCCAGTCCATCCCTATTATACTAAAAGTAGTCATAAATCAATAGGGAAGCATTAGCATCAGATAGGGGGAAAGTCTGCAGTGGGCTCTGGTCGGCAAGTCACGGAAGAAATATGAAAGGCAAATAAACAGCAGTTCCAAGCCCCTGGAGTCATCAGAGAAATGCAAATTAAAACAATTCTTTTCTCATTTCTTGGGCTCAAATGGGCAGTCTTTTAAATATTTATTCTTAGTTGGGTGAGCTTCTAGGAGGGTAAATAGCCCCCTGGAGGAAATGTTGATGGGTGTAACCACGTGGAAAATAAATATTTATTCCCTTTGATTCATGGATCCTACTTTGAAGGATTTGTACTAAAATCAGAGATATCAGTGAAACTTACATGTGAAGAGACTGAGTTTTATCTTAGTTGGAAATTCGCAGCCTCCTGAATCTTCAACATTGGCTGATGGTTATGTGATGCCATTCCTAGATTATGTGGCCATTCAAACCGCCTTTTCAAAGAATCATCAGTGGCCTGGGGAGAGTCTTGTTATGCTAAGTGTGCATAGCAAGATGGCTGCTGTCCAGTTGAATTCTAATTTTGTACTGTGGATGCTTGCAAAAAGCCCTGCATGGGAACAGGTCAGAATCTGAGCGGTAATAACTCCCAGTGATTGACGCCTGACCTTCCGCTTCCCCTTGTCTATGCTCCTGGAGTACCTATCTTTCTTTCTGGAGTACCTATCACTGTCATCATGGACTGGGGTGGCCTGTAGCGTCCAGTAGAGACCCTGAGCGGTGGAAATGCCCCCTCTGTATCACCTGGAGGAAAGCCAACCAGGCCCCTCACTGTGCCTTGACACCCTCACGCTTCCCAGCAGTGAAATGGACCCACTGACTTACTGGAGAGTCCGCTCAGCAGTAAATCTGTCCTGGATTTTAAAATTAGGGCCACAGATTTCTAACCCAGGCCAGGTTCCCTTTTTAAGCTGCTTTGAGCTTCTTCTCATGTCCAGTCAGAAGCTGTGTTTCTCACAGAGTTGAACACCACCTTCCCAGGCCAGTGGGTGACTTTCTTTTCTCTTATTGAAGTACTGCTGCATTAATATATTACGCCAATGTCAGGTATGCATCATAATAAATCAACATCTGTATCTGCTACATTAAGTTCACCACTAAATGTTCAATTCCAGCCTTCAGCATTTCATTGGTATCTTTTTATCTGATGAGCCCACTTCTCCCCTTCTTCCTTCCTTTCCAGGAGCCACTAATTTGACCTTAATGTCTAAAACACTGTTTTTGTTTTACTTAACTTCTTTTTGTTTCCAGTACCACCAGATCACAGTACACAGAGCTGGCTGGATGGGTGTAGGGGAGAGGCTGCTGATAAAAAGCCAGACTTGTTTCTTTTTTGTTCTACATAGGAACAAAATCATGGTGTTTCTCATTCTCTGTCTGATTTATTTCACTTAGTCTTATGCCCTCTAGGTCCACCATTGTTGTGGTGTTGTTTCACCTTTTATATAGCTGAGTAGTATTCCATTGTGTACACATACCACATCTTCTTGATCCTCTTCTTTGTCTTCTTTGCTAGTGGGCAATTGGTTGTCCCCATGTGTTGGCCATGTAGCTGCAATGAACATGGGGCACACATGTCTCTTTAGTGGGCAATTGGTTATCTTCATGTCTTGGCTTTGTGGCTGCAATGAACCCGGGGGCACACATGTCTCTTTGAAGTAAGCAGTTTCTATTGTTTGGGTAAATGGATGATCCCTGACTGTATTGGTGATCCATGGTAGGCCTTTCATCCTTACTGAAAAGTAGTGAGATTGAGATTAAACGATAAAAATCATTATTTTCATGACTCGGGGCCAAGACTATTATTTATTCAGTGTTGGTAGCTTTTTGTAAGTCTAATTGATTTCCATGCTCACACTCTACATCTGCCCAATCTATAATCCTCTACACACAGACTCTATGTTATATTTTGATGATCCTGGGCCAGGACCGTCATTTATTCAATATTGGTAGCTTTTTATAAGTCTAATTTATTTCTACATGCACTCTATAATTCCCCAATCTATAATCTTCCATACATACACTCTATATTATTTTGATGACTCTGGGCCAGAACCATCATTTATTCAGTGTTGGTAACTTTTTGTAAGTCTAATTTTTTTTCATGCACACACTCTATATTCTCCCAGTCTATAAAATGGGGGCTATTTACTGCCTACTGAGTTTGTGTGATACTTGCCTTTAGAACCTTTAATTCTCACAGAAACTGAGCAGGAGCTATACCCCCATTTTATAGATGAGGAAGGTGAGGCTGTGAGACAACTGTCTGCTCCAACATTTCATCAGCAACAGTGAGAGCAGGTTTGTCAACTGGGTGACTGCCTGGGAAGGTGGCTTCACTGTGCTGTGGCCATGTGGCATTTAGAACCAAGATCTCTAGCATCCTTACTTCATGATCCTGATTCGTAATTTTCCATGAGAAAAAGATGGTAGACAACCATAACTGAGTGTATCAGTGAACAGACACAGGCTCAGGACTCCAAGGGTAGAAGGTGATGGAGCTTGCTCTTCTTGTTATTTTACCCCAACTGTTGGACCTCTGAGAAGCCAGGGTTCCTACTTACTGTTGACTTTGTTCAGTGGAGACACTTTGTAGTATCCTGAGAATGGAAAGGATATAAGCACTAAGGTTCTTGTGGCTCCAGATAGAGCTCTGGTCAAAGTCAACAGTGATGACTTCCATTTCAATGTTTAATTCT
The DNA here is from genome assembly GCA_004024945.1 of Uropsilus gracilis. NCBI lineage: Eukaryota > Metazoa > Chordata > Mammalia > Eulipotyphla > Talpidae > Uropsilus > Uropsilus gracilis. The sequence goes on from PVHY01001653.1 coordinate 82,493, forward strand.
CTCAATGATTGACTTTTAAGCTGGTAAGTCTTGGGTTCATGGTTTCCTGAGCAGTGACTGCTAGCGGGCACTCACATGTGTGTGGCTGGAGAAAGGAGATGGTTGGACAACACGCACTCCTTAGAGTATCCTGTAGATAGCTGATGAATTGTACATGTTGTGATGTAAAAACCCCATGGTGGCTACTTAATTCTGAGGAACATAAAATTGAAAGTTGAAATTTCTTGCACCATTATTTCAGCCCAGACCAACTTTCTGCTTCTTTTTTGGTGTGAATTCTTAGTTCCTTTGGTTGTTGCCCATATAAAATGCAAATAATTTGCTTACACCGCTCTTTAAAAAAATAATTATTTTTTCTAGAATTTTTTTAAAAATTAAAAAAATTCAATTGATTGCACACATTTACATCATTGTTTACCCTGAAGTTCTCCCACCTCCTTGTCACCTGTGAGCCATCATCTTAATCTCCTGTGTCATTGCTCCCCCAGTTTTATCCCCTCCCTCTCCCTTGCTCTATGCTTCAGCTCTGTTGAGTATTGTTTTTAAATTTGACTTGTCCTTTTGCTTGTGTGTTTTCCCTGTATCCCACATATAAGTGAGACTGTTCATATGCCGCTCTTTATAACGTGTCACTTTCAAAGCTAAGGTGAACTTCCGTATCCAGAATATGTCTGGTCCTGATCCTGTTCCTCACACACGTGTTCTCACTCATGACTGCCTTATGACATGTCTTCCTATTTTAGTAACAGATGAGGTAGTTTAAAACCCATACTGCAACTCAAGATGGTGCCTTGCCAGTAGTCCGCACTGAATTCAGGCCTGCCCTGGTCCTGTTCCCTCAGTTTCCTTCATAAGATAATCACCTTCAGAATCTTTTCTAATTCCCTTTTTGTCCTTTTTATATAGTTTATTCTGCTTACATCACCTTTCACATCCATTTTATTTTGGTTGTTTTTCCTTTTTTAGAAGACCACTCTTCTGTGCTGCTTCTATGGAGACTGACTTTTTCACACTTAATAGTTGATGATTTGGGTTCCCACATCAGGATCCTGTGCATGGAATGCTGTGTCATAGGTTATCTGGTTCTTCACTCTGAGAGGCATTGTGCTTAGAACACTGGCCATGCTTCAGAATAATGCATGGGGGGGCCATTCTACCAAGATAACTCACAAAAATGTGCAAAATGTAACCCTAAGGAGAATGTAGAAAGGGCACTTGTTTACAGTCTGAGAGCTGACACCAGAAGACAGTGTCCTTGAACTTGACTTCAGCTGAGAATGTGGACCTCGGGTTATTTGCTGCTCTGTACATGCACCTGTTTGTGAGTGGTTGCACAGGCGCTGTGGGTATTGGTTGTGGAGTTACAGATGCGTTTTAGTGAGTAGATGAGTTTGCATATTGGTATCTAGGAATAATGAGGGTTGTATGTAGACAAACTCAGCTATACTCAGCTATGTATTTCTGTGCATTAGTGTATCTAGCAACATGTCTTAACTATCTGTTCACCTACCTATTTACCTACCTGCATTTTTCTCTTAAGCTAAACCCACTTCTTACCCATGTTTTCAGTTCAAGTCCTGCACCACAGACATCAGTGAAGGTTTCAGTTCCCCAGGATTTATTTGTAACTTCTTTTGCTGCTCCAGTAAATCCCTCTCACTCTAGTAACATCCACCATCTTTGTTTTGGTGACAGTGAGCTTTTGTAGAGATCCTTGTCCCTTATTCTGGGTGTGTCTGGTTGCCACTCATGCTGTTGTTAGACCTGTTCTGTTTCATGTACAGGTTTAATTCCCCTAATCTGTTGTAGCTTGCTGAAGAAACTGCCTCCTGTTGTTCTGAAAGTGGTCATTTGGGGCCCTGTGTGGTGTGGGATGCTGTCCGAGGATGCCTTTGTGATGTCTGGGCTTCTCATTGCAATCTGCAGGATGGCGAGTGGTTATCCCCTTTCATAAGATGAAACATCAAGCTAAGCTTGTGACTTGGGAGTCTACACAGTGCCCCGGCCAGCCAAGATTTGGATGCAGACCTGCTGTGTTAGCCAAAGCCATGCAGCTCTCTCCCAGAGCAGCTGAGCATAAGTGTCCAGGAGAAACCCTGGCAGCTCTGTTTTAAACTCACTGGCGTCATGTGTCATTGCTTTGAGTTCTTTTGACTTTCACTCCTCTTTCCTGTATCAGTAACCTGAAAACTCCCCTTACATACTGAGGTCAGGTCTATGATGAAGCCTAAGGGTTTTGGCCACTAGAGTATTTTTCAATTTGATGTTCAAGACCGAGTGGGGGTACAAGTTCTCTGCCTTCCAGGAAGACCCCACTTTTTGCACTAATGAGCAAGGTCTTGAGGGGAAATATCTCTCTTGAAAAGACTCTGGGAACTCACATCCTTGCTGCCAATACCAGTGCAATTTGCATTTGCTTAGGAAATTCAAGCACATTTTATCCAACCTACAGGCACTAATGAAGAGCTGATGAACCGCTGAGATACTGGTTCAAATAAATGATTACAATCGGCAAGAGAAGCACAAACATGACCCTGATGAATGATAATCAAGAGCAAGTGGAAGGGGTGATTTTATTAATTACCAAACTCTAAATCCCATTTCAGAATTGTGAATAATAACAGAAATTGGAACTGGAATATTATAGGAAGTGTTGTGGTTGCCCATAAATAGGCTGCTTGCTACAGAAGAATGTGGTAGAATCATCCACTGGCATTTATTTATTTGTGTATTTTGCACTTATAACTGGCTACTGGTCATTTAGAAACCAAGTAATTAGCTTATTTTAGTACTTGGAAACATTTGCTTATTTCATCTTTTTATTTTAGAATTAACTGCAGAAAGGTTGTGGTTACCTTCCCCCTTTTGAATATCGGCCTCTTGGCTCACAAACTCGATGGAGAAAACTCTGCACACTACACACTCAGGCCTGAAAAACCCTGCCTGCTGCCAGGGCCTGCCTTGCCTCTCCAGGTCTGAGGATTCTCCATTGCTGTCTTGCAGAATCAGATGCTGGTGAATTGCAGGACAAATCAGGGACATTTCCAGTTTCCTTTCTGGGTAGTTAGCAGAGTTGACTGTGAAAGACAGTTGAAGATGAAAACAACAGGTCTTAGAGCCTTTGTTCTTTACCTGGGGCTCCAGGATCTCCCAGGGGTCCCTGTAAGTCTTGGAAAAGGAGGTTTGCAATAAACAAGGAAAGCAAAGTAAATTAGACAGAAATTTTGTCTAAGAAGCCTGTAGTTTTTATGAAGAAATACATCTTAGAACATCACATTAATGCAAGTTCATGACATTACAGATAAGTTTGAGAAATATCTTCCATTTAATTTGGTGGATAAATCATCCATCGAACCACTTTCACCATTCAACATTGAACTTGTCCTTCCCTTGTATTTTGTCTTCGGGCTTCTGGATTCATTTAATTTAAGAGTATCCTAAATGTATAAAGTGAAGCCCATCTGTTTTCAAATTGTTCTCTCTCCTGGGCTACCAAAGTTAAATTTAGAAGTAAATCATTTTTCACAGACCCTGGTTCTCCTCTGTCGTTCCAATTTCCAACCTTAGCATTTGCTTTACAATCTATAGTAAATATTTTAACTTAGACACTTTAAATGTCTGCTAACCAAATGACACTTCAGTCTGCTTTCTCTATTGGATTTTGCATAGGAATTTCTTTGGGGAATAAGATTCTCATAGTTTAAAAACCATGGGCCCCATGCCACTGTGGTGTGTGTGCACGTCCTTCCTCCGTGGTGGAACCCCAGGCTCTTTGCACATGCTGATGCACCTAGACAAGACCTAGGCAGTCTCGCTGGTGTGAGAAAGATAGTTTGAGTATATCACAGAGGAACCAAACAGGCACATTTCCCTTCTCCAGTTGAATGTCAGATGTTAAACAATGTGACTCCTGTGGAGGAACAGAAAATGACAAAAATAGAAACCTGTGACCCCTGAACTCTGACCTTGAAAACCAGATGAGTTGTCTTCATGGACATGTGGGTCCTCCTTAGTCTAAGCAATCCAAGGTCTAGTGTTGCTGTCACTGGCCTCTCTGGTATGCTGCTTGTCTGGTTAATAGCAGAGGGTTTGGTAGTTATCCCAAGTAGCTACATGTTCAGAGGTTGAGGAGGTCTCAGAGGCAAACTGCTGCTAAAATTTGGAGAGTCCTGGGCACACTGAGATGGGACATTTTCTCTTACCATTTGCATTTAGCATATACCCATGTGCATATATGTATGCACATACACATGTATATGCACATATATAATACGCACACACATATATATGGAAACAACTTTATTTTGAAAGAAACAGAGGACGTCATTTTTATGACTGATTTGCTTTCTTCCTATCAGGCAGCTTGACCAAAACCAGGGACAGTCTCTAAAATTGTACTCCAAGGATATTTTCAAGATATTTTTTGCATTTTTGGCATTAAAAAGGTATTATTAACAATGTAGATGTAAAAATATATAATAGATAATATAAATAGTATAGGTGGTAACAGTGTGTAAGATAAATATAATATATATTACATATGATAGATAATACATGTAGTTAATATAGGAAATTAATTACAAATTAGTGTAATATTAAATCTCTTTCTAATCTTTATGTTATAAACTAGGAACAGAAAAGATAAGCTCCAAAGTACTGGAGCTGGCCCCAGCCGCATCTGGACACAGCGTCCACGTATTGTGTCCTCATTTGCTCATTCCTGGGAGCAGTGGCAAGTAGACGTGCCCAGATCTGGGTCTGGCTCTCTGTGGGTCACTGAGGAACTGGGGGGGGGAGGCTTTGAAATTTGCATAATTTCTTTCTCTTTGAGGGCAGACAAATGGACAGTTCCGCTCCCCACCCTGGGACTCCCTGGGAACTCCAGATTTCCAAGAGATTTCATGTTTTTGCTGCCTTAAAACACAAGTGAATGGGATGCTAGCTCCTTGCTTAATTTCATTCCACAGACTCTTCTGGAAAATGGTATCCAGAGACTTTTTTTCTAGACTTTTTAAAACGTACTTTTCAAGTTACTGTATGATGAAGTCAACTTGGGGGTGTCTAGATTTTTAAATTTTAACATATGTCAGGTTGCAGAATCATTGTCATTCCCAGATAGCTTCCTGATGCTCACCCCCTTTATAAGAGGGCCTACTAACACCTCTGTCTACCCACAGGCATGGCACTGCCCTCAGTTTTGACCCCCAGTCATGGCCATGGAACCACAGAGCACCAGACCCCTCTCAGTGGGCTTCTTTTGCTCAGCCTGATGTTTGGGTTCATCCCTATTGCTGCTGCATAGCTAGTTCTTCTCGCTGTTGAGTTGTCTTCCATCGTGTGACTGTACAGTGTGTCTGCTCTCGCTTTGCAGGACATTCTGGCTCCTTTGGCAATGGTGAGCAGTGCTGCCAGGAACATGGTCAACAGGCTTTTGTGTTCCCATCTCTCTGGGATGCATACTCAGGGGTGCCCATGCTGGTAATTATATGCCAACACCCCTTCCTACACACACACACACACACACACACACACACACCAATCAAAGGCAGACTCCCCAGAAAGGAAAATGGGGAGACATCACTACAAGGAGAAAACACACCTTTGTGAAGCAGAGTGGAAGAATCTGGGGGGAATGCTCTGATGATGCATGGTAGAGGGATAAAATGGGGAGAATAGAAGCAGCTGTTTCTTTGACATAGACTGCAATTAAGTGGTGGTGGGAAACGTGTCACCGAATTTAGAGCATTTTGCTGTCTTGGTTCAATCTGAGATTCCCTGGGAACCAGGAGCTCCCATTTGGAGAGACACCATCTTGGAACTGCTTTGCCAGAGACCTGCCTGTGTCTGCCACACTCTCATGTGGATTCCTGTACTGGATTCCATTCTGGCATGTTCATCTGCAGCACGGGGCGGCTTCACAGGAGTGAGGTTGCCTCTCCAGTGGGAGACCTCATTGTACCAACTACCCATATGTTCTCAGCCCTCAGCCTGATGCTCATGGGATGAGCTGTCAGATTTCCTTTCCCTGGACATAGGGAGGCCACTGCTGCTCCAGGCCAAACCCACTGAAGCAAGGCTCTTCTCTCCTTAGTTGCTTCTTTGGCGATATACGGATGCATCTTGTGTGCATTTGGATATTCAATAATTGGGAGCATATGATCCTCCCAGGGATTTTTGGATCTGATTTATCACCCAGTGCACAACTGTGGATGAGCTTGGGACACTGAACAGGTGAGGGGATGCTGTTGAAGGACAAGAATGTGGTTTTAATTCCATAACTATCCAGTAATCATAAAACGTATGTGAGACTTGTTTTGGAAGTCAGGGAAACAATTTACGATGTGGACGTATGTGCCACGCAAACACATCTTTTTAAAAGCCGTAATGAATGCCAGACATATCGCAGATTATCAGTCTTTCTCAAAGCAGAAACAGCACGCAGGTATTTGTTATAGGTTGCTGGCTTCTGCGGTCACAGGAAGTTCAGAGGACCTCTCTTGAAGGATTGCAGGAGATTCTTGCGTTTCTTTCTAAAAATGAAGACAAATACTCACATGGCCAGAACTAAAGCAACCACGTTTGTTAGTTTATTCAACGATTTTGTCATCTATTTCTAGGAACTGTTGTGCAAAGCTCACATTTCCTAGGAGAGAAAGAGTAAACATACACATACATGTACAATGTCTTGCCTGCCAGTGTTTTATGACGACAGTGGAAGATGTGGGACTAGAAAGATAGGCTTGGTGGCTCTGAGTCATCAGGTAACTGACTTATTTAGTTATTTAGTTAAGAAAGACATACAGCTCCCAGGGCCAAAGGCAGCTGAATCTTCCATGCTGGGGATGCTGCATAGTTAAAGGTGTTGGTCTTATGCTCACAGAGCTCCTGTCAGGATGAAGGATGGATGCTTCCACATCACAATGGCCTCCATGAGGGTGTGATGAGCAGATGACTCTGTAAGAGGGTGACAAGGCTGTATTGGGGGGGGGTGGGGAGCATGGCCCCGTAGTTGGAATAAGATGTGGCTGAATTAGAGGGACGCCACGGTGGGTGAAGACTCAGCTAAGCACATGGAGCAAGGAGAGAAGCCTGGTGACAGGAAAGCAGGCATGGGAAGAATGCGGCTTGCGAGAGAAGATAAGAGTGCAGCAAGGAGAATGTGTAGGCCAGAGGGAGGAGGAGGCGGGAGCATGGCGCTGTGGCGCTTCCGGCCTTGGCCACAGCTGGGCTAAGAGAAGAAAAGCCACGGGCCTTTGGCCCATGGGCAACAGCCCAGCGTGACAAGGAAACGCTTGTCCCTGATGAGAGTGGGCTTCTTGGAAGCCTGGGCTTGGTTTTGAAGAAGGCTTGGTAACGTTTATCCCTGACAAAAGGGCGGCTCCCTGGAAACCTGGACTTGGTGTTGGTCTGTTTTGTGCTGTTTGGTTTAGTGGACTGGGGTGAGGTGTCCAGGGGTCTGGGCAGTTCTGGGGACTCTTGGCTTCTTATCTTCTCGTTAATCAATCCTGTTTTGGTTTACATGGTCTTGCACTACTAATGCATGGGTAGATGAACCTGGCAGTGGTGCGTTTAATTTTCCTGCTTTGGCTGGGCACGGTGGTGCATGCTTGTAAGTGGCAGCCTAGGAAGCCACGGCTGGAACCAGGGATTGTGGTTCAAGTCCCACCTGGGGCATGTAGCGAGACCTAGTACCAAATAAATAGCTGGGCATGGTGGTACATGCCTGTAATCCTAGCTACCTGGGAAGCTGAGGCTGGGGGTTTCTCGAGTCCATGGTACCCCGGGCAACGTGAGCCTACAGTTCCCCAGGCAAAATAACGAGACCTAGTCTCAAAATAATAATAGTAATAATAATAATAATAATAATATTATTATTATTATTTCCTGCTTCCTACCCGCTAACAAATCCACTTGGGTACCTTTGGAATGAAGTGTGCACAGATGCCCAGCTAAGAGGCAGGAGGTCAGTGCTCGTTCCAGGTAGCCAAGGGCCCACAGCAGCATGGGCCCCAGCGCTTGGAGGGCTGCAACCGGCACCTGCAAATAGAGGGGAGAGGTGACGGTGAGGCCTGCATGGAGCAGAGCCTGGCAGACCCGTGAGGATGTGAGCTGCTGTGCTGTTTTCAGATGTAATGCAGTGTGTGGTCAGGGCACTCAATCTGGTCAAGGCTCCCTCAACCTAGACCAGCAGATGGTAGCGCAAATGTGAGGAACGTGATGCTAGAACATTTCTTCAGGGAAAATTGCTTGGAGGAGATGAGACTTAAGAGGAGACCAGGGTGTCAAAGAAGCGCTGGTGGCTTGGAGACCTGGTAAATGGTCCTGGGGCTGAAATCCAGCCGCGTGCCCCACAGCAGCACTCTGTAATTACGATGTGGGTATCCCTGGATTCCCATTGCCTAGTGCCTTCACAGCACACACTACTAGTGTCCTGCAGGAGCAGTAAGAAGGTATGGATGTCCTGATTCATCCCCCAGGCTGCTCTCTTGAATTGTCCTGCCAGCTAAATGAAGAACTACTGTTTTAACACAGCAACATAATCTTGTAATGATGCATTTCTCAAAATGCGTCCCTGTCATTAACCAGTGCGCGATTGTGCAAAACAAAAACAGGTCCTGTGGTGTCTGTGCTCCTAAGACAGAGAGGGGACTAAGCTGGTGGGACCCAGCGCCCCAGGGAGTGGTGGTAGGGCCATGACTCAGGGTCAGAGGTGGGTTTTATTCCAATCGCAAAAACTCCAACTGGGGTTGTATATAGGAATGTATGGGAGTTACTCTGGGTTGATACAAGTCTTCTAATTTGGGGTTATGATGAATGCCTGCAGAAAACATGTCACTAGTCTCTTATTTAATGTGCTCCCCCTTTCCTACCCTTTTGCAGGTAAGCGCGTTTTGCAATGATATGGCGTATTACAGCAGAGAGCCTTTTTAGAGCAACAAAGGATGAAATCTCCTGCAATTTGTCATGGCTCTTCTAACTATCAGAATGGCCTGTTTGCACTGAAAGAAAATGCAAATGTGTCGGCTCTTCCATTATTTCAGATTTCCTAATCAGAATGGTCTTGTGTTCATTTCATTAATTCGAAGAATAGAAAATGAAGATTCTTAGACCTGGAGTGAAAGGAAAATGGATTGATTGCTTTGCTCTCACCTCCCACTCCTTGTCCTTATAACAATTGTAATTGAATTTTTTTTTTTTTTGGTTTGAAAATAGGCTTATGATTTATTTTACTTTTTAATTTATTTACTGATTTTCTTCAGGCTGTGCTTATATGTTCTGTGTGTGGAGATTTTAAGATTATAATTAAATGAATGAGTTTATCATAGCTTAGGTCTAAAATAATTTTAACAAAAAAGGTTATATTATATACATTTGGAGAGAGTGGTTTCCAGATAATAACTTATTTTATGGGTTGGTTATATTTTTCTTAAAAGCCTGCCTGGAGAATCTCTTTGCAACAAGCTATAAAATTCTGTTATTAAGGGAACGATTCCAGGCATCGTCTGGCTGTTGTAAAAGACACATAGGTACAACCCCCCTCAGGGAACCTATGTCATAAAAATTTAGATTCATAAAAAGTTGGACTTCTTGATTCATAGAAGGCTGATGATCACCATAGTGCCGTCTGTGCAGGGGCCGGCAGGGTGGAGCAGGCAGAAGCAGTGACTGTGTGGCCGGTGTTTATGTCCTGGTTTGTCCCAGGTGATCAGACCTCTGTTTCCTCTTTGTAACGCCAGACTGTAGCAGCGCCTCTCCTGGTCCTGGTGAGGATGGAACAGTTGTGATGGTTGGTAAAGGTGGGCCTCGGGACCACCAGTAACTGTACACCTCTGCAACAGGGTGTTCCTATGGCCAGGCAGCAGTAGTCAGCCTGGCTGCCTTATGCAAAATGGGGGTTGTTAGAAGGACATTGGAGAAGGTGGGACCTCATAGAGCAGTGTCAGTAAGACCAGGAAGAGGGGCATCCCTGAGATCATGAGCATAATTTTGTCTTTTTAATTGAAGTACTTTTGATTAATATCCTTGTCAGTGTTTGGAAGTATAGGATCTCTCCCCTCATGTGTAGCCACCACAGCACACTCACCACAAGAGCACCCATGGCCCTCTACCTTTGCCCATTAGGTTCTTGCCCCACACAAATACCCACTTCTCCTCACACCCATGCCTCAGTTATATCTCTAACACAATTTCATCTAGCACTGCTCTTTCATTTCCCTTCTCTCTTTCCAAAAGTCCATGCAAGCTCTCCAGGAGCCCTAGAATGAAGTCAGATGAGGCCAAGTTATGATGCTCTCTTTCTCCCTCCCTCTATTCGTCTCCCTCCCTCCCTCCCTCCCTCTCTCCCTTCCTCCCTTTCTCCCTTTTTCCTTCCCTCTTTCATGTTCTCACTGTTTTCTTTCTTCTCTCTCTCTTTCCATCCATCCATCCATCCATCCATCCATCCATCCATCCATCCATCCATCCATCCATCCATCCATCCATCCATCCATCCATCCATCCATCCTGCATACCAGCTGTGCACCTGCTTCAAGCTAGCAGCTACAGGTACAAAACAGATCAGGTCTTTGCCTAGTGAGCTTACATTCTGGAGGAGTGGAGACTGGGAAAAAGTAAAGCATTTCATATGCTGACACATGATGAGGAGGATACGCATGCCTCTGCAGCAAATGGGCCAGCATTCTGCTTGGACTGGGGCTCAGTGAGGGCTTCTCCAAGCAGTCTGGATGATGGCTGGTGCTCGAGCTAGGAAAAGAAGACACTGGTCACCTCCCCCTACTTCTTGTAGGTTGAGATCAGCTACAAATTTAGTTCCGGGTGGCTGTTAGTTGTTTTATCACTTGCATCTTGGTATATCAGAGGCCATGTTGCCTTTACCTGTGACCTCTGTCCTGACCTTGGCATCCATTTTTGTGAATCTTTCTGGGCTCCTTTCTAACTTCTCAGCAGGCTTGAGGCCCAGGTAGAGGGGGCAGAGGAAGTCCCCCCTTCCTGCATTTTTCAGACTTTTCCTTCCAGATTGGCTACTTAGATATAGCGTGTCTGTGCTGCATGCAGGTTTGTAACATAGGCTTCTGTGAGCCAGAGAAAGCTCAGTGAAACAGGGACTGGAAACTCCATGTCCAGTCCCACTGTACACATCATGGTTCATGGTTGCACGTCAGACCTGGACAGTGAAGCTGCTTCACTGCTTCAGATGACTTGTCATTCTGCCTCCATTGATGTTGGATCACCCTCTCCACCTGCCACCTCCCTGTGGGTGTGTCTTCAGCCTGGTGAGGACATCCCTTCATATTGCTGACCTTCTGTACCTGATAACCTGGTTGCTTCTCTAAGAACTACAGGAGGTGCAGTGTCAGGTTCCAGCTGTCTGTGAATTTAAGTCACACACTGCTCTGTGCCTTGTGCAAGATCATGACAGAGTCTCATATATATATATGAGAAATTGAGAGAAATTCTCTGGGCTGATCAAACACTGAAAATTACTTCTTTAGGCAGAGTGCATTCCTACTTTCCCTATTCCTTTGACTTGTCTTGTACTCTTTTGGAAAACCTCTCGCTGGAAATTATTTTCAAATAGAATGGTAGTTAAGAAACTGGGATGGGAATATTAACCATGCTGATGCTAGGAAGGGTATTTTTAATTTTTAGACTTGACATCTGTTAAAACAGAAGCCTGTTGGAAGAACCTTATCCAGGTGTGTTAAGCTTCAGCTCTACTATATCTTAAACTAGCTTCACCATCCCTGATTGGAAGAGTTGTCGGCTACTTTCCCATTCTGACTCAAAATACCCAACTTGAGAATGAATTTAAATATAACTCATTATCTATCTCGAACCATATATATATATTATATATATATATTATATATATATTATATATATATATACATGAGATGTATGGGGGAGAGAGAGAGAGAGAGAGAGAGAGAGAGAGAGACCCCAGCCAGATCCAAAAAGTAAATATGGATGTAGACGAGGGAAAGAACTCCCATTCGGAATAGTCAGTATAAGATAGTGAAGTGGACCTTGGTGTGTGGGTTGAGAGAGAGTTTAGTGTGAGCCAGCTTGATCAGCTGCCTGACAAATCTTAGATTCTTTTAATAATCTTGGTCCATCTCTGTGCAGTGAAAGTTGTTGCTGGTAATTCTGATGACCTGTGACTATATTTAAGCTTTTTTATTTGACAAGCAATAAGGATGATTGATAGTTCTGTTTTTGTATTTCATGGTTTCTAAATGTGATGCTGTTTCTTGACATTTTCATTATACTAACTTTAATATCTGCTGATGAGTGGCAGCACAGGAAACCCCACATTATGAAATCTGTCAATTCTGGATGTTATTTATGTGTAGTGACACATTTGGAATATGGACATGACTAAAAATCCTGACCATTTAAAATCATTTTCTAGTCATGTATTTAAATAATTTAGAAAGTGTGCTTTTTTTTCTCTTGGTAAAAATAGCTTAAGAAAATAGGAGAAATAAAACTTTCAAAAATGGAAGTATATTTTTGGAGCACACGAAAGTCTAGCTGTCCAAAAACTTACTGTGAAGGAATTAATAAGAATTTCTAAAGCTAACCCCAGGGGCACTTTTCATTTTTGTGGAAAGCAGATTTCTAGTAATTCTATAAATATCACATCCAGGTTTTTGACTTGATTATTGTTTTATTTCACGGATTCTCAAATATGTCTATTTGCTCATCTATAACCCACTTAAAAGTTAATTCTTATAATAAGGAGGTGTGATGCATCCCTTGTTATTTTATCTTCCTAAGTAGCCAGGGGGTATTCTGTTTCTATTAGGGTAGATCTCTTCATCTCTTTGTCAGTTTTACACTTTTAAGATCAAGGGATCTTAATGGGTGTCGTGCAGATCAGGTTCTGTGCACCATGCAATGAACTGGATTGGCATTTCTCACTGTTGATTCTTGTTGAAAGTGTAGTTTCCTGAGGGTGTTGGCATAATAAAGCCACTCATTCCAGAGACATTCAAATCCAAGTTTCTGGAATCTGAATAGGTTACTTCATATGGCAAAGGTGCTCACCAGCTGTGATGAAGTTAGAGATTTTGAGATAATCCTGAATTATCTGCATGTGCTTGATGTCATCATAAGGTCCTTAGGAGGAAAAGGAGCAGGAAGTTAAAGGAGGAGTTGGGAAGGGGAGGAGAGCAGATCCTCCCCTAGAGCCACCAGAAGGAATCAGCCTGCTTTCGACTTCAGTCTTCCAGAAGTTAAGATTAAGATAAGTTATGAGTTATGAGCCATTATATTGTGGTCATTGGCTAGAGGCTTAGGAAACTAGTAGACTTAGCTACCCCAAATTAGACTATCTTGGGGGTGAGACCCAGGCAACCTGTGTTTCTGTTCCTCTCCCTACCCCCGTAAATACTGTGGATGGAGGAGCAGAGGAAGTCATTTGTTCTCATTTATCTGAAAGTGACTGAAGGACAATGAGTCAGACCTAGAAAACTTTTGAATGGAAAAAGAAGACCAGCAATCAATAGTCCACATAGTGTTTATCAAGACACCACAACAGAAATGTTTAATTGGCTTTAAATGTCACCAAATAAATCACATGGGGTCAAGAACACAAGAAAATAGGCGCTGCACTCAGCCTTCTCCCTGGTCTCTTGCACTGCTCTTCAGCCTCTCACTTCTCCCTCCTCACTGCCGTCAGCAGACCCAAGTCAGGCAGGCTTGTCCTTCCGGTCTGCTCTGCAGACGTGTGGCTGCTAGCTCCCAGCACTGCACTGATGCTTGGTGCACGACTCACAGCACTGGAAGCCTTGGTTGGTGCTGGCCACCACCTTAACCACACCCAGAAGCTGTTGGAACCACAGGGTGAAATGGCAGCATGGGCGAAACTTCAGTACAACACTAGTTCATGACCTCGGTGAAATCTAAGAGGACATCATGTTGCAAAAGAAGAGACTGAAATCTTGGAACTGGAGGACCCAGAAATGTTACTGTGAGAAGATGAGAGTCAGCAGGGCAGCTGGCGGGTCTCCTCTGGAACTGAGGGGAGTGAGGCCAAGCTGGGGGGACTTGTGTGAGCAAAGCTAAGGGGTCTGGAGAGTGTATGCAGACTGGATACAGTAGTTGCCCCCTTCCCCGCAGATTTCCTTCTCCAGGGCCCACTGTGGTCTGGAACTACTATGTCCAGTAAGAGATTTCTGAGGGAGTAAGGAGAGAAGAGAGACCACATTTATTTCATTACAGTATATTGGTATATTTTATTACGAATGTTGTTGTTAACCCCGTGCGTGCCTAATTTGGAAATTTAACTTTATCGTAGGTAAGTTTATGTAGGAGAAAACATCATTGTAGGGTTTTGGACTATCCACAGTTTTAAGTGTTCACTGGGAGTCTTGGTATGTGAACCCCACAGATAAATGGGGCATTATTGAGGCATATAAGTTTTGGTATATACTGGAAATATTTCCAAACCTCACTGATTAAAAATACCCAAACATTATCATTGGATAAGAGAAAGTGGCCACATTCAAAGGAAAGATAATCAGATTGACAGTAGATTCTAATTCTCCACACTAAATGTTAGAAGATAATACAGCACATTTCTCTGTTTCAGGAAGAATAAGCAAGACTTCTCTATATTTTCTATATGCAAAGTTTCTAATTTCATTTATATAAATGGACAAATGATCGTTGTCTTCAGAAGTACAAAATCTCTGCATTCGGAAGGAAGAAATTACTCAAAGTACATTAGAGAAATGAAAAAGAGTTGTCAACAAAGATAAATCAAGAATGAGCAGCATTAGCTTAAGTAATGTAGCAGTTGATGGTTTAACCAATGTAATGTGAAGGTAAGTTTGTGTAGTAGAGGTTAATGTAGTTGCTTCAATAAAATCTGGGAGTTAGTGTGGAGTAGCAATATTCTGCCACCTTGCATAGAGCATGTGAATATTATATGACTGATGTGTACATGTTAGACATAAAATTTTGAACAGGTATTTAAAACTTCAGACAAAAAGATGCATGGTTTCTAAATGACTGGAAAGTGGAAATAACAAACAGAAGAGGTGACCAAGTTAGGAAAAGCTGGAAAAATCAGAAAATTCAAAGAAATTATAGGTAACAGGTATTAAAATAAGATAGAAAAAAATATAATCAGCTATGTCAGCTTACAGCAAATGTAAATTGCTCAAATTCCCCTATGAAAAGACAGTGCTTTGGCATTGGGATAAAGCAAAAATTGATTTGATCCAAACAAATGCTGAATATAACAGTTGATCAGGGCACAGGCAGAGATAGCTGGCAACAGCCAAGGAGAATAAAAGAATGATCAGTATCAGATCAAGTGGAACACAATACAAAGAATAAACAAAAAGTGAGTTTAAAATCATCAGTCACAGTGTAAGCCTCAGCAAAGGTAGCTGGAAATGCATGGACTTGGTGGATTTGGGTGAAGGAAACAGAATGAAGTGAGTCAGCAGAATTATAAGAACATGACTTGGTCGGTAAGAACAAGGTACCTGAAAACAGACATGATAAAGACATGGTGTTCTTGTGATTACTGATGAGAGAGGAGGAGGGGGGAGGAGTGGGGAGGAGTTGCTACAAGAGCATGTGCTGACTTAGCCTGAAATGCCTGGTAGGGTTGGGCTCTCCTGCATTTCTCTTCTGCTTAATGGTGAAGACCAGAATAAATACACCAGAGAGTCACAGAGCCCCCATCCTTGCCTCTTCTCCCTACTATCGTTGCTCTTTCATTTCTGGGGTAAGGGGAGGCATATAGCCTGTTCCCCTCACTCCGTGGAGAAATCAGAAAGCACAGAAGATTCAGCAACAATAGTAGCCTCACACTTTTCCATGACAGAGAAAACCTTGAGATGACATCTGTCATTGGCAGATTGGTGTTCACTGATCAGTTTATTTTATTTATTTTATTTTAATTTTTTAATTTTTAAATGAAAAATGATGTACTGGGAGCCCAGTCCTCATGGAAAAAAAAAAATCAAGGGAACTTTCTGAGTAGCACTAAACACAAACGCACCTAAAAGTTGCTGTTGATTTGTCTCCGCATAAGAGTATGAGTAAATTTTACTTTCTTCACAATCATTTTTCATATGATCTAATTTTAGCAACATGGGTGTAGAGTATGTATACAGTCAGAGAAAGTTTTTCCCATTATGGAAAAAAATTAAAACCTTGCTACCTTATCTCGCTCTGAATTCCCACTACGATTTCCTACGCTCACTTTCCTTCTCGTATGGGCAGTGAAGGACAGCTTAGGCAAGATGTATGTGAAGTCCGTATTTTGAATGAAAGACTACAAAGTCACCATGGTGGAAGGCCTAGTTATTCATGGTCTCACACTTTCCTGTGCTACTTGTTTGAGTGTCCAGTGTTTGGTATTCTGATGTGCGCTAGGCTCTACATGAAAGGGATATATATATACGATGTGTCGTGTTTTCAGACTTCATTGACTATGGAATTCTTTTATATATGCATTTGTTGAGAACGTAGTATTCTGCGGAAAGCATTCTGAGACACCTCATCTCTCCCAGAGTTATTCATTGGGCTATGTGTCTAGCTGTCTAGCTCCATCCTGCCCCCCCTTGTGGTCCAAGACCTGCACTAGGTCTGTGCTGTCATATCCTAATTTGTCATTCTGAATCCCTGTGAATCCTTTTCCCCTTCCCTAGACTCTGGTCTGCATCCACAAAGCTATTGATCTGAAACATTTCCAAAGCAGACTTACTTTTATTTTGTCAGGGAGATGGTAGTGGGTTTCCCTTGCATACTTAAGAGCCAACAGCTTTCAACAAGATGATTCTCAATAGGGTGTTTTTTTTTTTTTTAATTTGGTTGCATGTGTGTGAGTATGTATACACTTTTTTTTTTTTCCCATCCTGGGGTTCTCCACAGGTCTTTAACCTCACAGCACACCAGGAATCCTTCTCTCCCTCCATCACAGATTCCTTGACTTTCCTCTCTCTAAATGGCTAGAGTTTACCTTATTGTCCCTTTTTTTCAAACCCAAATTTTAGCACTTCCCACCTCCCACCTCACCCCACCCCTGTTTGGGTTTGTAGAGTTTCTTGAATAATTTGTAGTTTGATCTTTTCTTTGTTTTGAAAAAAACTTACTGCCGTTATCTCTTCTACTTTATTTCCGTTTCCTCTTTTCTGAGGCTCAGATTACATCCTAACCCTTTTCAATAATATCTGACATCTAGTTCTCTCTTTTTAGTTTTTATTTTTATGGTTTATCCTTGTTATGTTTTAGTTTGGGTATTTGTTTTAATTGAGTCATCTTGCAGCTTCCCAGTTGTGTCTTCTGCTGTGTCTGATTTGCTATGACCCCTGTCTATTGGGCTACTAATTTGAACTTTGTATTTTTAAGTTCTACAGTTTTCCCATGAGCTACTTTTAAAGCAATTGGGTAAAAATCTTCTTATTATTTATTTGGTCATTGGTTTTTTTCTATTTCGTGGACATAGTAATTGTCTTGAAGTTGGTCAACTAACCCTGTTTGATTATTTGGCGTCCATCACCTGAATCTGGCCAGAGATTCCAAGTCAGAGCTGATTTGCAGCCTAGGAAGCTGGGGTCTTTTCCCTGTTAATGCTGACCTTTTAAGGTTTCAAGTAAGAGCCTTTTGTCCTCATCACAGCCCCTTACTGTGGAGTTTCTAAATCAGCATCTTTGTCTTCATTCTGCTTTTCAGTGGCTTTTTGTTAAGACTTACATCTTTTACCCTCAGAATTTGAAACGTTTCCAAGGCAAAGCCAGCCGTATGCTTGGATCCCCGGTGTCCACGTAAAGTCATGCCAGTTTCTCAGGCTGCTGCTTGTGCCAGAATTGGATGAAAGGAGCCGGAGAGATGACCTCTCCTCCAGGAGGGAGCTTTGCTCTCAACGCAGTTTCTCTGAATATCATTGCCTTCTGATTCTTCAGAGAGCTGATTTCCATATTTACCCAGCTTTTCCATTCTTGATGCAAACACTATTGTGCTGCTAGTTACTGCCTCCTCCCTGGAAATGGAAGGCCTGTGTGACCTTTGAGGAATGTACATCAAACATAATCACATTCCCTAACTGCCTGTTTATTCGGGGCCTGCATATAGGTGAGATGTAGGCCACCAGCGCAGTGAAGTCATGGTGCCAGAAGGGCTGTGTCGGGGGGCATTCTAGGGTTCTGTTTACACAGGACCTGGAGGTGCTGTGATACTTGTATCTCATCTCTCTACATCAGGGGGAGATGTTGCCACCTGTTTGCCTATCCTATGTTGGTGGAATTATTCCACTTCCCTGGTTGATAGACATTTGGACAAAGCCCTTAAAGAAAAGGAAAGCACATTAAGTTAAATGCTGCTTTTATACATGGAGAGAGTTGGTGAGTAGGAAGTGTTTGATAAAAGCTTAGGTTTTTCAGAGTGCTGCTTTAATGTTTTGATAAAATACCGGGCTCTCTGCATTTTTAGTTTGTATAGTGCATGACTTAAACTTTGCAGAGACTTCACGAATGGTATAGCTTTAAAATGTGTTTGCTGTAAATTCTGAATAAATTACCCCATCATTATTCTAAAATGTTCTAAATTGCTTCTATTCTTACAGTTGTTAGTATGCCACATATTATTCCATTCTGATTTTTTGCTGAGCAAAACATAATTGCTTTTGTGGAATATAGCTCTATTGATGGCGTAATCAAATATTAAAAATAGAACTGCAGAATTTCGCAGAAAGTGCAATTAAAGAAGCAGTGAACGCTTGTATCATTTCACTCTTGTTCATGACTATTCTTTTCAGACCAGAGCTATTAGAGAAAATCAGATCTTGATTTGAGATAATTTATATGGAAAATAGCCATGAATTATATTTGCAAGATAATATAGACTACTTATAAATCTTCAATTTCTATATTTGCTCAGATTATTGCCTATAAGCCTGGAGATGTCACACAATCTAACTTCAGTATGGAATTGCTTCTCCAGTAGAACCTTGGGGTTTCTTAGTGTAAATGGAATGGGTTAAGGTTCTCATTGTTGACTGTACAATGCCTTAGATCTGTTTCCTTGAACAGGTTATTTCATATCTGGGAGACTTAGTTTCTTAATCTGTAAGGAGGGAGAAAATGCCCCTCCCCTGGTTATGTGTGATGAGAAAATCGTTGTGACATCTACAGCCAGTGTTGCCTCCAGTGCTGCTCTGTGATCCTAGCCCAGTGTTCTCATCCTTGCACTGTTTTAGAATGTCCAGGTTAAACGTTGTAAGAAAGTCTGGTATGAAGAGAAGCGATGGTTCATGAGCAAAGTGCTCTATGTAGGGTTGTGATTGGTGAGCTCTGGACACAGTGTATTTTAGGAATTACAGATTCTTATGGGACTTTGGATCAGACATCCAGGGAAACAGATGGTGGGCTAGGAGAGATATCATGTGACAGATAATCTGTTCTACACCCTGTAAATGCCTTTGAGAAGCTCTGGATTGGCTTTTCTCACTATCTCAAAAATTTCAAAGTAAAGAAATTTAAAATTCTCAAGAAGGGTTGAAGGATAAAGTGGAGTGAATCTCTCAGGAAACTGGACCAAACAGACCAGGAAGTTGGAAGCTAGAAAGAAAAAAAATAGGAGGGGCAGCCAGAGACTAAAAATAGAAATGGTAGAGACCAAAGGCAATAGAGGGCAAAGATTATTACAAAATAATGACTGAGAAATAGTTCCAGGGTGGGAGGATATGCAATTCCAGATGCACACTCAGTGCCCAGCCCTGCACCCCGTGACTGCACGCAGACGCCTCCCACCCCTCATTGGGGAGTGTCCCATGTCCCATTCCAGATGAAGGGCATCCCACCTGGAGATGAGATGGCCTTTTTTCCTGTTGGAACCTGCCACTCTTTGAAACTCAAGACTCCCTATCCCTTCAGGAGCCCCCTTCTTGACCTTATTGTAAATACCAAAGCCCTCTCTGCATTCATGGGGTTGCTTCCCAGCCTGGTTAGCTCTGTGAATGCGGAGCTGGGGATATGGATGAACAACTGTATTTGTTGAAAAAAATCCATATATAATTGGATCCATAAGGTTTAAACAACGCTATGGATCCATAGGGTTTTAACAACCCCTGTTGTTCAAGAATCAGCTATACATCAGATCTAGAGTCTGTTATGGGCCCTGCCTCTTAAAGTTATTGGAGGGCCTTCAAAAAATTAGGGAGAAAAAGAAGGAAAAGAAAGAAGACATAGAATCAAGGAAATAATGACTCCAGCACTGGAGAGAGGAAAAACCAGAATGAGTGGGGGCCCTGGGATCTGCCAGTTAGGAAGAAGGGGTCCCAGGAAGACCATATCCAAGAAACCTGCAGTGGATGTGATATT
Source organism: Uropsilus gracilis (assembly GCA_004024945.1). Taxonomy (NCBI): domain Eukaryota; kingdom Metazoa; phylum Chordata; class Mammalia; order Eulipotyphla; family Talpidae; genus Uropsilus; species Uropsilus gracilis. Next base: position 102,835 of record PVHY01001653.1, read on the forward strand.
GAAATCAGGTCAAAAATGGCAGAAGCCTCCAACTAACAGCTTCATTTAAAATGCAGCTTCTGCCAGTCAGGTTCCCTCAGGTCCATACCACCCTTGTGTAGCAGTTGCCAGACAAATGCAATTTAAACAACAGGGTTTTATTAACAAGGGAAATTAACCAGAAAAATAAAAAGTCCTTAATCCCACAAGTGGCCAGTAATTTCATCCCAAGTACCATTTAGTCCAAATGTCCCAAACATATGTCCAAGATGGTGCCCCTTTGCCCCTCCAAACCTGAGAGGTAGGAACTCTGCAAATTCCAGTCTTTCTCCAGCATCTTCTCTTTGCTTCTTCTCCAGTGTTTTGCACTGCTCTGCTTCTCCAAGGCTCTTCAAATTTCTTCCACAACTGCTGATGCACAAATCAGCTTTCCAAATCTGCTGCCTTGCTGCGACTCCATTCACTTCCTTCACCAGGCCCACCTTTGGTAGCATCTGGCCAGATCTACCAGGTCTACCCTCAACAGCCCCTGGTCACTCCTGGCCTGCCATTCTGACATCTAACTCCACACGAGCTACTTCTCTGCTAGCCACTCTCCCACCATGGCTCCTTGCCACCACCAGCTCACTCTTCCAGGGGACTTCCCCTGGCAGACCACATGGGCCTGTTCTCTCAGTCTGCCTCTTATCTCTCTCTCTCTTTTTCCTCTCTCTCTCTCTCTCTCTCTCTTTGTTCCTCTCTTTTTATATGCCCTCTCTTTCTACTTCCCATTTTCTCTTGTGGTTCTTTCAGACTCTACCCACTAGGCACCAATACAATTGTTAACTGTGTTCACTACCCTGTATCAATTCCAGGTAGTACAGGGACACTGAAACGGACCCAGGGCACTGCCCAAACAATTAACCAATCACTGTCTGAGTTCTTCACCCACATGCACAATAACTGCAGGACTACTCAGGTTCAGGGAACAACAATAACAATATTTATTTAACAAACAAAGAAAAACAGAGAGTCATGGAAACCACAAGTAGCCAGGTGTCTTATCCCAGTTGTTGTCCCATGTTTTAAAGTCCTAAACAAAACCCACCCAAGATGGTGTCATCCCGTCACTTCATGCCTGGAAGCAGTGTTCTGAACAGGAGGGCCACTATGGTGTCTCCCTGCACTGAATACCTGGAGCGCATGTCCTGAACAAAAGGCCGCTATGGTGTCTTTAGCCACTTTAGCCACTATGGTGTCTTTAACTCTCCCTCTCTCGAAGACCCACAGCTTCATTTTAATAGATAAGCCCAGTGGGGGCTGAATTCACATTCTCCTTTCTTCTCTCCTGGGAATGGCTGCTTTCCCAGATGGCCATACCGGGGCTGCCTGAATCCCAGAGCTGCTTTTTGCAGCTCCTTCTATCCCTACCAGAGTCTCCACCCCCACTGATTCTTTCTTGTCCTCAGGGCTTGTCTCATCTGGTTCTGTTTCTCTTCACCTGCCTGTGCCCCCTGTAACATTGCCTCTGGCTTCAGTCTTGTCTCACAGCCTCGCCTTTCAGCCCGGGTCACAGATGGGGCCCTAAATACACGTGGTGAGAGGAGACGCACAGTTCACAGTGGGATGAATTTGTGAGTGACATATAGAAGGCTCAAGTGATAAATGAGGCAGTTATCCCCAATTATATATTGGACTGTTATTTTTAAAAAGATACTATAATTATATTCCCTATGTCTTTGTTACAGATACTCTTTTATTTATTTATTTAATTTTAATTTTGTAATTTTCATACAATATTGGGCATATTTGTATGTTTGTCATTCCACTTAGGTTTGACCCTCCCTTCCATATTGTTTCCCTTATCCGTCCCCAACCTCCCCTTCCCTCCTTCCTCCAACTGGTCACTCCAACTCCTCTTGATACAAGCCTTTGGTACATGTTTGCATGTTTGGCCCACTAGTCTTTTTTTTTTTTTTTTTTCTTCTGGAACTATGCCCTTTTTCCCTGGATGCAGACTTGCCTTCTAGACAGCAGCAGATGAGTCTGATTGGATCTCCAGGAGTAACTGAGGCAGATAGTCAGACCAAGCACATCAGGAACTTGTAGGGCGAATATGTGGTGCGCTTCTCCAGGATCCTTTTTGGTGTCAGTCATGTGTTGCTGGTTCTGTGCCTTACAGTTCTGTTATCTTGGTTTAGGAACTCAACTCCCAGTCACTGGTGGTGGAGGTGTTCCCTGCGGGGTGGAATGCAGCAGGTGGTGGGTCTAGCTCCTCTCCTCTCTTGTGTTATCAGTTCTGCCATGGGGCCACAGTCACATCATTGTGGCTTTCTTTGTTATGGATACTCTTTGTCACAAGCAAGAAAAAGCGATGATACAATCCCCCCAAGGTGGGAAAAGGTGGAAAACATGAGGAAATTTGTGTATTTCACTGTCTGGTATGTGCCGGGATTGTTGGAAAGAGAAAATTCTCGACTTTCCTAGTCAGAAGTCAGTCCTAGTATCCAGCTGAGAAATTTGAAAGTAAACACTCAGAAAAGCAGCTCAAACAATTTTAAGTGGCAGCCTCTCTAGGGAGCAATTTATCTTTTCAAATCATATAAAAGAACCACTTTGATAGGGAAAAATTATATAGGTCTTCATATTTATAAGCTTGTTCAAAAACATTTTACCCATCATGTCTGTGATTTCCATTGTTGATAGACTAAGGATCGATGGTTCTTTAAAGAAGCAGTGGTGTTTTCATATGCACGTAGTGCCACTGTTTCTATCAGTAGTTGCCAGCTACCAGGTGGCCAGGCCTGAAGACACAGTTGAGAGCCTTCGGTACCTTCACTTGTCCCTCATGGTGGACCCAGGTCCACTTTGGCATAGGCATATCCTTGGCCCTAGGCCTTGCTGTGGAAGTTGGACACAGTAACGGGAAGTGGCCCTGGTACTCTGGCCCTCAGCTTTTAACTGAGGATGCGTGTCTTGGGGTCTAGCTGTGGTGGACATCATGGTGCTGGATGAGGCAGGTGGGCGGGGACCCTGCTGGCCTGAAGACTTGGGACTTTCCTCAGGGACCAAGCAAAGTTGTTGGAGGAAAGAGTATCAATTAGTGTTGTGTCATGGATAGGATCGGATTGGAGGGTGTCATGGTGGAAGTGTGGGGATTGTGAGGACTCTCCCTGAACAGGACTTGTGAGAATGCGCCATGTTTCCCGAGGGCCAGGTTCACTCAGAAGACTCCCGACTCAGGACCACTGCACCTGGCCCTGGGCAGACCCCAGCAGGAATTCCCTTATATAACTGTCCTGGCTTCAGGAGAGCACATCAATGCAGTTTTCAGCAGCAGTCCAGCACGCCTTTACCCATGATCATTTGGAAATGAAGGAGCAATTTGTCTACCAGGCAGGTTCACTTCCTCTTGTAATTCCAGTGGATTTAAAAGTTGATGTGGGTCTGTGAATTCACTTGCATAATTATACTCTGATAGCTTTTCATTACACTTAATGTGATTTTAATGGAATTAATGTTCTGTATCCACAAATACATTGTTTTTATCGTTGTGCAAAGAAAACTTTAAAGAGAGAATTAGAATGTTTTGCAGATAGTTTATATAATCTATATTTTTCGAAGCCAGGCACACTATCTGCCCACTTTATATTTTCCCCCCATTTTGGGTCTTGAGCAAAGGAGGGGACCAGGGGGCTCTTAGGAACATTTGGGTGCTGGTTGGTTTCACCTTTGAAACTTGCATTTGTGTCTTAAATTTCTCTCATGCTCCATCAAAAAGCAACTCCCATAGGTTGTCCATTACTACTTAGCTGGCATTTTTCTGAGCAAATCAGGCTTTCCTGCTCACTCCCTTACATTATTGGTCCTTCTGGGCCCTACCACCTGAACCCCACCCTCACCCTGACCCAGCACACTTATCCGATCCTGGTTTTCTGCCCCTTTCTCACTGGCTGTAAGTCTGCAGAGCCCTGATGGTCCATGGAAAGCAGATGGGCGTTGATAGTGGGGTCTTTGGAATTTGGCCTTAGTGGCTACTCCCGAAAGGAAAGGTGAGAGGGAGACGTTTCTGATTTCCATGGCTCTATCTTAGAACGCAGAACCAGCTGTCCTTACCTTGACTTTGATAAAGTGGTTTCTCTTGTACATGTGCAACATGTGAATTAGAATAGTACAGGGAGACTCAAAACTCAGTCTCTGGGGATAATCCCAGATGTCTTTGGGATTCGGGGTTGGTTTCTTGTCTTGGCATTTATATTTATTTACTTAGTACAAAGGAAATGATCCCTCCTCCAAACCATTTGTAGCCTGCTTTCCTTCTTCCTTTATGTCATGGAAACATTTCCACATGGCATTAGATACTGTTCCATTGCATGACTTCATGGCACAGTTGGGAATGACCCAATAAATAAGAAGCATTTTCTTCTCATGGAACTGAAGGTTAGTTCCTATTCTCAAAATTATAAATAACAACACTTTTATTAACCCCCTGCGATTCTTAGACATGGCATTGTGGGTCCAAATGTCTAAAATCGTCACGACATAATACATACACAGATTATAGCAAATTGTCCTTTTCTGGGCAAACCAGCCCTTCCTAATCTGTTTTCTCATCCAAGTTTCTAGTGATTCCTTCCAGAGAGCAGTGTTTATGTGCACACCAGCATCCATGCAGTTCTTTTTATCTGCACAAGTGGCATCATTCTGTGCACAAGAGCTATATCTTTTTCTTCAGTCACTTATCATTGAGATGCTTCCACCTTGGCATAAACAGATTGGCATAAAATCTGGATTTGAATGACAACTAAGGTGGTTCCATGTGGGACTGGAAGTTGATGGTTGTGTCACTCCATTCTTGGCCCCCTGTATTGATCAATTGGAGTGTGTTATCAGAGCCAGAAGCAGATACAGAGGGTAAGTGGTAACAGGTGATGCCAAGCAAGAAGTCTTAAGGGTGATGGCATGTACCCCTCCAAGTCTGTGGCTAAGTTCAGCATTTGGTGGAGAAAGGTACACTACCCTCTCTCTCTCCAGAGGCTTCCACATCACACATCAAAACTGTGGGCTTGTTCTTCTCATGCAGGATGAACCTGAAGTTGAGAGCAAAACTCCAGGTGTTTTAAAAAAAGCACATTTAAAATCCTTTAAAAATTTCAATTAGGATTCTTGATTCTGGGCCATGCCTCAAAAGGCTGCCTTCTTTTCAAGATTATTTAAAAAAAATTCTCCCAGTTTCTTCTAGAACATTTGTATTGTAATTTGTGTTTTACTATGATTCCTCTGGAATTTATTTTGGTATTAAAGTGAGGTAGCCATTAAGTAGCTAACCTGGAAAAACCACAGTTTTTATTGACTAGATTTTCTTCCCCCTTTTAATATTTTAATTGGGATTGAATGGAATTTATGCATTACTTAGTTCTTCTATTTAAAAAAAAATTCTCTTGCATCTAATAATGCCATCTTTAATGTCCTCAGTAGATGTTGAAGATTTCTTGATATTGCTCTTGTTAATTTCCTACTAGTGTTTCTAAAACAGTCTACTTTTCTGCATGCTATTATAAATGCAATCTTTAATTGTAGTCTCTAACTAGTCTTTGCTTGCATGCACAGGAAAGCTATTTTACCCTGTTCATGAACTTATATCCTAATACTACCAAGCGCTAAAAGGTGGGTGAGTCACTTAGCCTCATTATGCTTACAAATTCTCATCTGTGTACTCAGGCACAAAAATGGCATTGCCTTTTGGGTTGTCAAGATACAAGCAGCTGACTATAAAACCCCAGCAGGTCTCTGGAAAGCAGTCAATACTCCATAAATGTAACTACCATTTTTTAGCATATTAATTTTGTAACCAGATGATTTACTCAATTCTCTAATGATTTCTCATTCTCATCAGTCAGCTGCCTTGGAGTTTCTAGATAATCATTTCTCGTCTCTTTCTGGTACTTACAATGTTTCTATTTCTTATTTATTTATTGGCAAATACTATTAACTTTCTGTTGCTTAGTAATGAATTACCACAAGAAAAGTGGTTTAAATAACACAAATTTATTTTCTGAAAGTTTCTCTGGGTTGAGCATCTGGAGGGTTTGAGGTGAGCTTTCTGCTCCAGTTTGAAGGTGAAGTCAAGGTGAGGCTGGAGGCATCCTCATCTGGAGGCTGGATGTGGGAGAGATCCGCATCCACTCTCCCTCTGGTTGTTGGCATAGTGTTTTTGTGGTTTAGAATGAGGTCCTTGTTTTCTTGTCAGCTGTTCATTGGGGCAAATGCTCAGCTCTTACAGGGTCTCCTAACAAGGCAGCTTACTTCTTCAACTGCCAGGAGCAGAACCTCCCTCCTGGTCCACATCTTTTTCTATAGGAAAGGCTTAGACCTAAAGGGCTTGCCTGATGAGGTCAGACCCACTCAAGAGAATATCCCTTTTGATGAACTCAGTAGCAAATTTATTTCCCACCTAAATTCAGTGCAGAATCCTTTCCTTTGTCATATCATGTTCTCTGACTACAGAACTGAAGTCCATCATAACAATCCCATCCACACTCATGGGAAAGGGACATTCTATAGGATGTATTCCTCAAGGGATCTTGAGAATCATCTTGTAATTCGGTATACCAATCTAGAATTTTCAGAAAAAAATTCAAATAGAAGTGGTGGTTGTAAGCATCTTTATCTGTCCTATTAAACTAAGAATTCTTCTTATTCCCTTAAAAATGGAGATTGGATTTTGTCAAACCTGTTATACATCTACTGAGTAATCACATTGCTCATTTCTCACATATTAAGATGATTAATTTTCTCACTGTGTTTCCTCTTAGTGAACCAGCTTTTTATTTCTGGCATGAACCTCCTGCACTGTTTTTTATTCTTCTAAATGTATGTCTGAATTCTATTTTGTAACATTTTATTTAAAAAATTTGCTGCTCTGTTTATAAGTAAAATTGATCTGCTTTCTATCCTCATGATATTTTGCAGATTTATTATTGCTACTCAGATCTTTGTAAGAACAATTAAGAAATTTCCTTTTCTATTCATTCTGTCCTTAGCAAAAATTTAGACAGTGTTAGAAATCTTTGTACTTTGCAGCTTTTGAAGATCTGCCTGTGGCTGTTTTATTACTTTCCCATTAGATAGATAGATAGATAGATAGATAGATAGATAGATAGATAACAGGTATATTAGTTTTTCAATTTTGGGGGTGGTCAATGATAGTAATTTGTGTTTTCCTAAAAATCATCTATGGTATCTTGGTTGTTATAGGTTGAATGTTTGTGTTCTCCTAAGTAATCTCCAGTATGATGCTGTTTGGAAGTAGAGCCTTAAGAAGGCCATAAGGGTGGAGCCTTCTTGAATGGGATTAGTGCCCTTACAGGAGAGATCCCAGAGAGTCCCCACCCTTATGCCTTCTGTCATGTGAGGGCAGTGAAAATGTAATTTTTATGAACCAGGTGTATACCACTAAGTATCAAATCTTCTGACTAACTGATCTTACATAAAAACCCTATTCCTTGACACATTGTCAAACTGTCTTTGGCATTGACTCGTAGTTTTGTTATTGTCCAGTGAGAGAAAGCATGATATAAACTCTTTTCAGTCATGAAGGAAGTTGGTTGGGAAGGAAAATGGCTTTCCTTATGGATGTTCTGGGGTTCAGTTTGATGTACTGATGCATGCTCCAACAGAAACTGTGAGGGAGAAAGTTGGAGCCCTAGGTTGGAAGCGAATGGGTGGAAGAGGGAATGGTGAGTTGGGAACTATTCTGAGGGAAGGCAGTGTGGCACCAAGCCTTGGATAAAGTGGGTGTGAAGACATGTGGGTTTCCCAGGAGGCAGCTGAGATGTATACAGAAGGCTGAGGGTCTGCAAACACAAGCCACCAGCCCTCCCATGTGGCTTCAGAGAGACCCAGACAAAGAAAACCCTGCAAAGAGAAAAGAGGGGACAAAGCACAAGACCTGGCCACTTCGTGATGCTGACAGAAGAACTGCACAGCGTAGGTCAGTACTCTGAAAGACTTTGGAAGAGGGGCTTAAAGTGACACAGGGGGGATTTCCCTCATCCCATTCAATCCTTTTGGGCTAGTCGAGCAAACAAATGGACGTCAGACAGATTAGTTGGAGGGAAGAAAAGAACAAATTTAATTACACACGTATGGTGAATTTACATGACTGTAAATTCCAAAGTAAATGAGACAGACTGCCGGTTTATATCCTGAGCTAATAAGGAGTGAGTTTGGGACGTGGGGCATCAAGGAGAGAGTCACATGATGAGGAGGGGGTAACTCAGATGACAAAAACAGATACTCTTTATGTTTGTCCAACCTTAAGATAGGTTTCTCCCATAAAAAGGTTATTTCTGGAGATGATCTGGAATCTGGGTACTTTGCATGCTTTAAGGTAATGGTAACCATTTTTCCTGAGAGCCATTGGGGTTTTTACTGACCTTAGCTCCGCATGCCACCGTGCCATGTATTAGAAAGAGCCTGCTCTGGACACCTGGGAAAAGGCCTGCACAAACATTTTGGGGGAAGTCAATCCTGCTAGGTCAATAGATTTTCATCCTGGCTGCTCAGAGTAATACTTGCTTCATTTTTGCAACAATTCTTTCTCCAGACACATTGTGAACACTGGTTTCTTAGTCTCACTGGGCACCCTCGTAGCTATTGGACACGCCTGCCATATGTTTTGTGAAATAATTTAATTGGCTTTCAAGTTGGCCTTCTAGACAGACTTGCTTCACTGCCTCAAATATTGCATTACCATTGGCCTTTGAACCGGATTTTGAAGATCTGAAGAAAATTCTTGATTTTTAGGCAGTGAAAGAACTTTTCAATCTTAGACAACACTTTAAGAACTAATTTATTCCAGACCTCTGCGTCCAGGCAACAGTACCAATCAAACGGGAAAGTCTTTGGCTCTAAAGATGCCATGACTTCCTGGCAATCTTTTATCCCCTTTCATCGCTCTGGAGAGCAGGAAGTGCATTCTCATTTCTAATTTTATCTCTTGCCTGTCTCTGGGCTGGGTAGGGAAGTGGAGAAAAGGGTTAGTTGGCAGTATTATAATAACTCACAGGTGCGTGAGAAGTTAAGCCACCTCTTTGTGAGCGACACCCTGCCTTTCACATCCTTCTGGCTTTTCTTTCACAGCTACTTAATTATATGTTACCCTTCTCTGACCCTCTTCAATTTCTTCATATCCTTTGTAAACTGTGGACTTTGAATCACAATACTGGCAAATTAAGCAGGTCAAAGGTTTCTTGAGTTGCGGTAATTTCACAGCTAACTAGATCCGTGACCTTGTTCCTGTCAGGAGCGGTACAAAATAAACCTGTAGAATTACTGAGATGTCGGAACAGGCAACATCATCCTCATTGGTAGATGGAGTTGAGCAAAAGTAGCTCGAATTTAAAATTTGATGTTTCCATCAGTGAAACGTCCGATGGGCCAGTGAACTAGGCAGGGACTCAGCATCTGGACTTTGAAAACCTCCTCCAGGACTTCCCTCAGGAGCGTGGGGCCACTGATTTTCATCAGAGGACTGGGAAGTCTGCACCTTCTGGGGAGATGGGCAGAGAGTAGGCGTTTGCAAATAATCCATCATCCCACAGTGGATGAACTGGCATAGGAGTATGGGTGGACCTCTAGACAAATGCCATAGATTGGGTGACTTCAAAGGCAGAAATTCATTTTCTCATGGTTCTGGAGGGAGAGTCTGAGTTTTGGGAGTGGGTTGGGGAGAGGAGCGTTTGGACAAAAATTCTTCTTGGCATGTTGACTTCTCCCTGTCTCTACACAGGGAGTTTCCATGGTACTGAGAGGGATTTCTCTTTTTAAAATTCCTTTAAGGTCACTGCCCTATCATGACTCAAGCATTTAGGCCATAGAAGTTTTCTATTGCTCTGTAGAAAACTCCCACGGGCCTTGCAGCTTAACACAACACCCATTATCTCACTAGGTTTCTTGGGTCAGGATCAAGATGTGATGTAGCTGGGTCAGAGCATGGGTGTCTCACAAGGTTGTGTTGCTGGGGCAACAGCATTTTGAGATGAGATGGTCCTCGGGGAAGGCTCACAGGGAAGTCAGTCATCTTCATGCTCAAGGCAGGCAGCATTGTACCCGACTCGGATCCTCATAGAACCTGCGTGCCACATTGAGCTTATGGTTTCATTCTTTTTCCCTCTGTGTAGAGAAGTTTGGCTTATTCCTAATTAGCATTATTAATGACATGTAGAAATATAAATTGTCTTCATAAGCAAATCATCTGTGTCAGTTGGAAGTAAAATTGTTTGAGGGGATTCATGGAATGAAAGCTTTATGACGAAGGTAGGAAAAGTTCAAAATTCTTAACAGAGTCTCAATAGGTGATTTTAAATCCCTCTGTGTTTGGAAATGCCTACTCTTTGGAGACTTACGGTTTCTAGTAAAGTCTTTGTTATAAGCGACTTGGTCATTGTAGAGTTTTCATAGCTCTATAAATTTTCCCTTAAAGAGATCAAGAAGTTCTGTCTGAGCTTATTAAAGAAGTCTGAGTGGGTCTGGTGGTAGTTGCGGACTTAGTAGGCCCCATGCACTCTTGGATTCATTGGTCCTTTGTGAATGAGGAGGTATGGACCACGTTTTGAAGAACAACTACAATTTCAGGTGATAGAAATGCAAAGTAGAGGTCAGCATCTGAGAGCTCTTCTCCCCATCATCCATCTAGGCTTTCTTTAAGAAAGACATATTGTTGTGTAGTGAAAACATAGCATGCTCTTCAGAAGTTGCATCCCAGGGAAAAGGCAGAGCCAGGGGTCCAGAATTGGCCAATGTGGGGGGAAAAGAGCCAAGGAGACCTGAGGTCACATAAAGGGCATATTTCAAGGTTACATTCAAGGACATTGAGAGATGTTGAGGGGAACCAATCCAACTGACTGACTGGGACACTAACCTGTATGTCCTACTAGCATAGAAACTGTGCATCACCAAGAGGAGATTTGGAAGTGAGAGACAAGTTCAGGCCTTGAAATGATGTGATAGTGAGAGTTCCAGCACATATTCTTATGAAAAATGACAATTTGATCTGATTCTGAAATGACTGGGGGAGAAGAGTCTAGTACCAGAATGGGTGTTTTGACAGATCAAGTGTAGGCTGTGGAATGGAGAACAGTGATCAAGGATTTTCCTGCAGGGTAGAGCTGGGAATTCGGGGGAAGGGAGGCTGGGTGTAAGGGGCAATTGGCACTGGGGAGCTGTTGTGAGTACTGCCTGTTGACACTGACTGTGCTGGAAGGTGTGTGTGCACAGAAGAAGGAACACGTCTGGGACATGCTCGAACATGAGCCCTGGTGTTCCTCATTCATGTTTTTTGCTTCTTGTGAATAAGGATCAGAAGTCTTTGACCTCAGGTACTGATCCAGATGTTTTGGGAACTTGCATGAGACCAGCATTGGGGAGGGTGTGAAGAGTTTGAAGGTGGACTGGGGTCTGTCACCCAGAGGGTCTTGATGGTCTGTTTCTAGTGTGTTTGCCTTCTGGGCCTACATTCAGTTCTTTTGGGACCCCAAGGGAAGGTGCAGCCAAGCCCCTCAAGCCTGGTCTCCCATGGTCTCTGGGACGTTGGGATGATTTTCTTATAATGGAGCCTCCTGAACAATTGCATCAGACTCCTTCTCCCCATGCCTGACTGAATATGGGGGACAGTGTGAGAGAAAGTGGGGCATTTCCAGGATTTGGGCTTGAGAGGCCAAGAGGAAGGATGTTTCACCATGGGAGAGAGGGATGGTTAGGGGGAGACTTGGTAGGAATGGAGAGGGAGACTGGGTGGGAATGGAGAGAATGTAGGTGCAAAGTGGACTCATTGAGATGGAGACTGACCTCAGGGGCATCTTGGAGGACAGGTGGATGAGTGTTTTGGGAAGAGCCCGAGGCTGGAAAGTGATCTGTGGGAGGTTCAGCAGATGGTCAGAGGAATCTGAATGACATCAAGTTCTCCAGCAGATCCATGGGTAGAGGGGACAGTGGATGGGGATGGGTCTCAGGAAGCCAGCAGTGGAGGGGTGACAGGAAGGACAGTCGGAGATAAAAGGACATCAGGTGGCAACTGTCCTTGTGTTTGCCCTTGGCGACCCTTCAGTGACCTTGGGATGAAAACTCTCTGGAGTGGTGGGGACAAACCCAGATGGCAGTGGGTGAATGAGTCTCCATGGTCCATTGGCCCTGCCTGGACACAGGAGCCTGGGAGTGTGGGGACAAAAGTCAGCTCTGCGTAGCTAGCAGGCCTTGAAAGCAGCCTAGGAGAAAGGGGGCCAGAAGCTGATGGTGGTTCTCCTGAGAGATAGAAGACACAGGATTTTCATGTTACCAGGCCAGCAGGGAGGGGCCAGAGCAGAGCAGTAGACTGTAAGGAGAGGTTCTGGGGGGCAGCCTTGATGGTCTGGGGCTGGGAGGTGGTGGGGGAGACTGGGCTGGCTTGGGAGAGCAGTGGGATGTGCAAGTCAGAAGCAGCCTCACGTGACACCTTGGTGAGGTGGGGAGCCGTGAGAGGATGACAGTCCCCTGCATGGTCAGGAGGACCCGAGTGTGTGTAAGGGTGGAGGGGCTCTCGGGTCCCCTGTGCCAGGAGTCCGCGAAGAGAAGGCTGGGTGACAATCAAGTGGATGGCTCTGCCTTTCCCCAAGTAGTGTGGTCAGTCATCTGTGGTACTGAGTGGGCGCACCCAAGTAAGAGTGAAACGAACGCCAAATGGGGACTCTTCCAGGAAGAAACCTGTCCTGTCAGCAGAGCACAAGCCCCCTGGGGTGGCCGGGGCTGCTCATGGTGGCTCTGCCTGGGCATTGGGATGGGCAGCCCCGACCTCACTGTGACCCCATTTGGGCATCTGCACTGTGCTCAGGAAGTGTTCCCCTGGGGTTGAGGGGCCAGTCCTGCGTTGACTGTTGGGAGCAGGTGTCTACAGCGTCTTACCTTCCTGCTGTCTGTCCTTCCAGGTGCTGCTGTCAGGCCTCATTGGCGTGGTCTCCTGGAAAAGGCCCCTCTCCCTTGTGGTAAGTGGCACTGGACTCCGGGTGGCCTGGGCAAGGAGGGCTGTCTGCAGAGGCCAGCACTTTCGAAGCAAATGGGGCCACTTTGTCGGATGCACACCTTTATAAACATGGCCTCTCCAGGCTCATGGATGGGCTGGGTGTCGCACCAGCTCCAGTTCTGAGCATCCCCTCAGTTTGCTTGGATGCTCTGTGTCTCCTCGTTTTTGGTTCTGGCTGCTGCCCACCTGGGGAGAAAGGCTGTTTGAATTAGCATGGATGCAGGTGTTTTCTCTCACCTGAAAACACGTTTCAGGGCAACTCTGTGCACCTGGGATGATCCGAGGCGCGTGGTTAGCAGGTGTAAGCTGGGACCACTTTGTGTGTTGTGGAGTCCGCCAGACTCATGGAGGGTAGTGGGAGTGGGGGTTATTCACACAGCAGAGTGAATGACCCCTGCCTCTGTGCCTTGTGAGGGGAAAGTGGACCACACCGGAGATGGCAGGAGATGGAAGGGTGGAAGGAGATGGTGTTTCCGTGTGTCGAGGTCCACAAGCAGATTTGTGTGTATTGATCTGTGTGCACGCTGCCCTCTGTGTGCATTAATGCATTTATGTGTTCGTGTCAGGACAAGAGGAAGAGGGTTTCTGGGTTTTGATGGATAATGAAAGAGATAGTGTGGCTTCTTTTTTGTTTTGTAGTGATCAATTATTTAAAGTCTCTTTAAGTGATTAGACTTGGAGATAATGACATGCACTAAATATTAATGGAAAGAGAAAAAAACCCCCACAAATCTGTCTGTTGTAAACACCTCCTCTTTCCTGAGAGTAGCCATAGCAGTGGGAAAAGACATCAGGGGTCTCTTCTACAATATGTGGAGAAAAGTTCCTTTTAAAATATGTTATGTAAATACGCCCCCAAATAGTTTAATGCACCTCTTGGCCTTCTCATTTCTTTTGTGTAAATGGCTTATCTTGTTGCTTCCAAACCCCTGGCTGGATTTTTTAAAGTAAATCCCAGCAGCATATCAAGAACCTGGCTTCTCATGTGGCAGCGAACAGCAGAGACATGCTGACCAGGAAGCCTGATGTTTGGGCAGTCAGGGATCAGGATGCTCCACTCCTCACTGGCTACCACATGCAGATGCACAAGCCCTCAACACCCACCCACCAGAATTCTTGCCCCTCCCCCCAGGCCTGAACAGAAGACCACTCTCTTTGGGTGGGTAGGATAAGAGAGGAAGGGTCCCATCCACCTGGCCCCTCAACCCTGGCACCAGAATGGAGATTCCCACAGGGCTGAGCATTTACCTGGAAGGATGCTTATGGCATATAGAGGAAGAGGAGTCAGGACTCCCATGGACCAGATGACTCAGGCATATCCTGGAGATACCAGAGCAGAAGGGTGTGGAATCGGAGGACCTCTGAGTGGGGGAGGGGTGGGGCGCTGGTCTAACTGCAGCTGCTACCATGGAATTTTTGCTGCCCATCCACCAGCCCATTACCTGGAGCAGGACCAGGCTCTCCTGGCAGCAGGTCTCAGTGCCTGTCATCGGTGTCTCCTCCAAGCTAAGGAAGCAGAATGTTCATCTAGTTTGATCGCTTTCTGTCCTTGGGGAGGGGAGAGACTGGGTTCATCTCACGAGCTGCCAAACAGACCCCAGATTTTCAGCGACTTAATTCAATGCAGGTTTGCTTCTTGCTCCTGTTCACGGTGGACATTCCAGACTGTGGCTGCTCCCCTTCTTGGGTGACTCTGAAACCCAGTGACTTCCATCCAGGCCCTGCAGCTCCCTGGGTCTGTGGACCTCCTGAATTTCAGCAGAAGGGTGGAGAGGTTGTGGAAGGGAACGCTGGCTTCTTCACGTCCTTGGCCTGAAAGTGTCATTCATCAGTGCACATCAGACTAAGGGGGAGAGCTTGTTGTGGGGCCTGTCGCGTTAGGAACGGGGCAGGAACAGGTAGTGTCTTCTACTCAGGCCTGCAGGGGAGGGGCAGGAATTCTGGTGAGTGGGTGGTTGTCTTGACAACAAGAACCTTCTTCTGTCTGTGTTGACCACAACAGGTGTATCTTCCAATGCGAGGTTCCGCGGGTCTATGCGGGCTGCACAGTGGCTCAACACTTTGCAGGGTCATCTCTCCTCTACCTTCACACAGCTCCCGACCCTGCAGTGCCTGAATGCTGAAAGAGCCCCAGAAGATTCCGCTTCTGGGTCATTTTCCTCCATGAACCCAAACCTCTGAGATCTCTTCACTATCGTTCCCAAAAGTCTGTGGCTCAGTCTCTGCTCCTTTCTTTTTATCCTCTCTCCCCCTCCTCCAAACCAGAGCTCTCATTTCCCCTCACACACCCAACATTTGCTGTAATGGAGTAAAAGAAGGCAGCACCCTTATGGTTGAGACCATCTTTTATCTCTGTTTCTCAGGCACAGCTAATGGCACCAATGCCTAAATTCTATGAACAAATGACACTACCCATGTTGGGTCATGGCTTCAAGGGGACAGTTGTTGCAGTGGTGAGTGGGATCCTCATGGTGGGGTCTTGGTGCTGCCCTGGATCTGTGGGCACTCCCTTTCCTCCAAAGGGCATCAAGCGTTACTGTCAGAGCTTCTGCTGCGCCTGCTCACAAGGCTGAGCCTAGAAGACAGGGTGAGATGGAGGATGGAGCTGGCCTGTCCCGGCTGACAGGTATGATGGAGAACTCCTTTTAGGCAGGAGGAAGAAAGGAGTCGAGAGAGACCACCCCCTTCTGGACTGGTCAGTGTTTCAGAGGGAGAAGATGGCAAATACCATGAATTATTTTATTGTAGCCTTTGCAAACGCTGAAAACTAGGGATAGCTACACCAACAAAGAATGTGTATTTTCACATTACTGTGGTTGTTTTTTTTTTAATATGTGCTAAGTGTCTCCTATGATTGAGATAATTGTCTTCCTTACATTTAAACTAGAAAAGATTCTACATTATGCTGGATGCCAATTAGGAATGAGATGTTTTAACTCTGATTAGCTATTTTTTTAAAGACTCTTGTGAAGCATCTTGTGATTGCTTATATATCAATAATGAAATCATCTCACATAATCAGAGATAGTATAATAATAATAATAAAAAAACTTGTATGAAGTGGTACCGAATTGGTCACTAGAGTATTTGTGATAACTAATACTACTAAAAGATGAATACGCATGGGGTTGAAAGCATTTTTTAGAGTTTATTTATATAAATAAATAATAGTTTATTTTGGACAGTTTTTTTAAAGTTTATTATTATTACTATTATTATTTTTTTTGCTAGAGCAAAGTAAGTCTATACTTAATCGCACTATTTTATAGGCCTGATTACCACGTGGACCCAGTGATGTTTCAGTGCTATTTGCATGTTCTGTTAGGTCGAGTATGTGAAAAGTCTGGCTTTTTGGTTTAACTCCTATGATGGTTTGGATTTTCATTTTATTTTGACAGCAGATGACATCCTTTATGGAGCATTTAATTTGCAGGAGTTTATCTAACTTGGAAAGTGTGATGAATTTGCTGGTATCACCACCCTAAGGTGCTGTCGAATGAGTGATGTAAACAGCAGACATGTATTTTCTCCAATCCATGGAGGTCGGAACTCTGAGAACATGGTGGCATCAGACTTGGCTTCTTCAACCCTCTTTCCCTGACTTGGTGACAGCCCTCTTCTCAGAGGCTCTTTCTCCCATGTTTCTGTGTCCTGGTTGTCTCTTCTGTTCTTGAAAACGTTTAAGTTGTGAAGTCACATTGATTTATGACACCAGGCAGGCTTCAGGTACACAGCCTAAAGTTAGCGTCTATCTACACATTATGTTCTCTACCAAAAGCCTAGTTTCCCTGCATTACTGTGGGGTTGACCCTTTTTCTCTGTTTACTCCTCTCCCTTCCTCTGCTGTTATTCTGTTCTTAAAATCTGAGTTCATTTTTGTTTTGTTCACTCAGGTTTTGCTCCTTTATGGTGTGGATGATGTCACACAGTATCTGTCTTTCTCTGTCAGGTTTATTCCACTAGGTATAGTGCCCTCTAAGTCCATTCCTACTGTTATAAATGGCAGGGCTTTGTCATGTATTTTTTTAAATAACTAAGCCCTTATTCCTTTGTGTTTGTAGACCACATCCTTACTTACTCATTGCTGATGGGCACTGCTGTTGCTCCTAACCCTTGGCTATTGTGAATGCTATGTGATGAACATGGGGGTGCATATAGCTCTTTGAAGTTATGTTTTCAACTTCTTCAGATAGAATGCCTAGGAGAGGGATTACTGGATCATATGATATTTCTCTTCTTATTTATTTTTATTTTATAATTTTCATACCACTTGGGTCATATTTGTATGGTTATTGTTCCCCTTAGGTATGGCCCTCCCTCCCTACACTACCCCTATTCCCCCACCCTACTCCCCCTTTCCCCCTTTCCCACTCTGGTCACTCCAAGTTCTCACATTGCAAGTCATTGATCGATGCTTGGTCCATGGGGATTTTCTTTTTCTGGAGCAATGTCCATTTTCCTGGTGGACCTGCACTCCTAGATCACAACAGACCAGGCTGCTCGGATCTCCAGGAGGAACTGAGACTGGTTGTCAGGTTGAGCACATCAGGACCCTCTTATAGGGAAGATGCGTGGTGCAGTTCTCCAGGCTCCTTTACGGTGTTTGTCACATGGTGCTGTGTCTGTGCCATATAGTTCTGGCATCTTGGGTTGGGAGCCCAACTCCCAGCCACCAGCAATGGAGAGGTTCCCTGCTGCTGCATGCTCTTTCCCATAATGACTGCAGGCAGTGATTTGCTTTCATGGATACTTCTTATCAACCCAAATAGGAAGGTGTATCTGTCAGGGTTCCATCAGAGAAGCAGCCTCCAGGAGCCAACCCCCGACATCTGTGACTCGGGCCCTTCTGATGGCTGCCTTGGCTCTTTGTCATAGTGACTACACCATCTGGTCTTTGGCAGTTAAGTGCTGCCACTTGGCCCAAGTCACCTGAGCCCCCATAATCCTCAATGCATATAATGACCTTGCTTGGGTGATAGCACAGACACCTCACAGAAACTATAGAGATATATATAGAGAGCTCTCCAAGCATGCTGGAGCTCCCATGACAGAGGTATTTCTTTTATATATATATTTCACATCTTTGTATTCCCCAGGGATCACCAACCAACTTCCCTCCCTGACAGCTCCCCACCTCCCCGCCCCCGGTTGTGTACTTTAGTTTGGTTGTTAGCTTGTTTTGACTTTTCTTCTTGATCTTTTGTTTTTCCTATATCCCATGTATTAGTGAAACCATGTGGTTTCTGTCTTTTTCTTTCTGATTTGTTTTTGCTGATATGATTTTTCTTCTAGGTACATCCATGTTAACATAAATTTGTCAAATTTGTCATTTTTAATTGATGAGTAATATTCCATTGGGTGTATTTTTTTCATCCATTTATCTCTCTTGGGACATGTGGGTTGTTTCCATATCCTTGCCTGCAGCAAACATCCGAGCACAGGTGTCCCTTTGTATAAGCGTTGAGGTCTCCTTTGGGTAGATTCCCAGAAGAGTGATTGCTGGATCAAATGTTAGTTCCATTTTCATTAGTTTGAGGGTCCTCCACACAGCTTTCCATAGTGACTGAACTAGTTTACATTTCTACCAGCAGTGCAAGAGTGTTCCTTTCTCACTGCATCCACACCAGCACTTGTTGTTGCCTGTTTTTTTGATGTGGGCCATTCTTACTGGTGTAAGGTGGTATGTCATTTTGATTTGCATTTCCATAATTGCTAGTGACATTGAGCAGTTTTTCGTGTGCCTGTTGGCCATTTGTATTTCCTCTTTGGGGAAGTGTCTTCGTTCTCCCCATTTTTTAACTGGGGTTTTTCTTTGTGTTAAGTTGTGTGAGTTCTTTGTATATCTTTGTTACCAGACCCTTATCGCTTGTCTGTGGAGGGCAGAAATTTCCTCTCACTTGGTTGGGTTTCTTTTTGTTTTTTCTGTTGTCTCTTTTGCTGTACAGAAGCTTTTTAGTTTGATGTAGTCCCTGTTGTTTATGTTTTCCTTCATTTCTTTCACCATCTGTAGATGTGTCCAGAAAGGGATTTCTGAGTTGTAATTCATAGAGAGTTTTGCCCAAGTTTTCCTCTATGTGTTTTACTTCCAAATCCTTTATCCATTTTTAGTTGGTTTTTGTACATGGTTTGAGGGAGGTGACAGGGTTATTTCTCACAGTTATGGCAGAAGGCATGTTCTCTGAATCCTCTAGGCCTGGGCACAGGGGATTAGCTCTTATGTGGTCAGTGATCTCTGTTGTCCCAGTCTGGTATAACAAGAAGCCTGGCATTTCAGTATCACTAGTTTAGCCCACTTTTGGGTTCATATTTCAGTCAGCCAACTGTTAGCATTCTCCCCAACTCCTCCAGCTCAAACTTCAGATGCCAGAATCTCTTCTTAGTGGGACTTGTATCAATTAATCTTTTCTAACTCAACTGTGTAGTCAGTCCTCTGTTGCGGTCCTCTGTTGTTCATGATAAATCTTAAGATCTTCCAGCCTTTTACTGGGAGATGGTTTGGCTGCCACATAGGTGAGAAGGGGGATAGGGCAGAGCCTGGCACACTTGTTAAGGAGAATTGGCTGAGAATTTCAAGGTGGCTGGAGTTTAGGAGACAAGGCACGAGAGTGGAGAGAATTCCAGAGACAACTGAAGATGTGCGGAGGATCCTCTGTGAGTTTCCATGTGATAATCATCAACACTTTCATGTGAGGGAAGAGCCTGAGGTCAGGAAAATTATTTGAATGAATCAGAAGGAAGGATGCCAATGGCAGAAACAGAGCTTTGCCATCATCCAGCCTGGAAAACTTCACAATCCATTGAGACAGTAGGAAGATCCTCAGGAAAAAGTTTCCTACAGTTGTGGGGGGTAATTTTCCCCCAACAAAATGTTCTTCTAGTTCCAAAGATCTTAAAGGCAAGATCCAGAAGTCAAATCATTTCCAAGGAATTTAAATGTCTCAGAACAAAGTTCAAGAATGTTCATAGGGATATAAAAATACCCATCATCCAGCAAGATAATAGTCACAATGTCTGGCATGCAGTCAAAGTTTACTACACAGGCAGAGGAACAGGAAAATGCACCCTGAAATGACAAGAAAAATAAATCAATTGAAGTCAATATTAGAGGTTTGAAATAGCAGACAAAGACTTGAAAATTTATTGTAACTATATTTCAGGTGTTCAAAAAAAATTAAGCAAAGATTCCTGTCTTTGCTTAATTTTGGGTGAGACTTAACAACAGATTAGAGAATAGAGGAGATTAGTGAATTCAAAGACATTTCCAGTGAATTTATGACAAAATGTAGATTATAGAAAAGAGAGAAAACTGAAAAATGAGAGAGGATTAGTGAGCTGTATGGACAATTTCAAGAAATCAATTTTTGATTCAGTTTCAAATCTTGATTCAATTTGAAGACATAGAATAGGAACCCTTAACGGGTGGGAACGTGCAGGAAAAAAATTTGCAAAAATAGCAAAACTGGATGAAAAAATAAACCCACAGATCCAAGAAACTCAATATGTACGAAGAACAGAAAGAATAAAAATAATGTATTCTGGGATTTATAACCACATATAATAAGTAAATTGGACAAAAAATAATGGAAAGGTGAATAGAAGTTAATAGAAGTGCATAGTGTAAGGTTCATAAACTGTATGTGAAGAATTATAATATCTCTTGATGATAAACTATTGAATTAAAGATACATAGTATGAGCCTTAAAGCAGAAAAGCAAGAAAACCTAAGCGTTGGCTCATAAGTCAACAAGTAAATAATATGTAATCCTAAAAAATTATTCGGTTTATTTTTGAAAAGGCAGAGAAAAGGATAAAAAGGAACAAAGAATAGATAAGACAAAAAGATAACAAATAACCAAATTTCATTACTGATTAGAATTCTAAATAAATTGCTTATTCATATCTTTATCTCTTTTTGTAAGACTTTTTTGGTTTGTGGGATTTCTTCACATAGTAGTTCTTTCCTGTTTTAAGTGGCCTGTTGTTTATCTTTGTCTTTGAATTTTTAATGAACTGTCTTCTCTTTTAAAAATTCAGAATTGTTAGCTTTTTATCCTTTTTAAATGAGACTTCTAGGGCTTCTTATTTTAAAAGATACCTGTTGCCTGTTATTCTGAAATTATTTTCCCATATTAGTCTAAAACATTTATAGTTTTAATTTTTGTATTTAAGTAATTAATTCCAAATTTTGTTTTTGTAGATGGTCAGTCTTTTCCACATGGAGAGCCATTTCTCCAACACTGTTTTTTTTGAATGTTCATTGTTCTTGCATCACCCTTCTCTGAGCAGAGGTCTGTTTATTGCTCTCTATTTTATTCATAAATTTAATCACTCCTAAGTGTTTACTATGCTGTTTTTTTTTCCAGTAAATTTGAGAATAAATTTGTAAAGTTTTGTGCTGATAATGGTCTGCCTTTGTGAGTTTGTAGCTAAATTTCTGGACAAATAATATCTAGTTTTAAAAAAATGGGATCTTCTGTTTCTAGATAGTATTGTGTTTTGCTGCAATGGCTACCATATCAGGCTGTACCATATCATAATGAACCATTGTCATAAATATAATGATTTATCTAGTGGTATTTCAAGAGAAATTTTCTGGGGAAATTCTTCCTTTTCTTACTGGAAATTATTTAGGTTCCAGGTTGGCAAGGTGTGAACAGAAATGGTCAGTTTTAACTGCCAATATAGACCCTCATTTTTCAGACACTCACCAAGGTATATCTGAGAAGGTGTTTTGTTGATGTGATTAAAATTAAGAATCACTAGATTTTATTTTATTTTTTAATTTAATTTAATTTCTTATTTGTTTTATTTTAACTCGTTATCTACCTTGGGTTTCTCTCACCACCTTATCACCCATGAACCATAGTCTTAGTTTTTGTGCCATTTCCACTCCCGCTTCCCCACTTCCCTTCCCTTGCTTCAGTTTTGCTGAGAGTGAGTTTTAAATTGTTCTTGTCTTGTTTATTATAAGTGAGACCATCCAGTATTTCACTTTTTCTTTCTGACTTATTTCTGCTAGCATGAGTCCTTCTCGTTTCATCCATCTTGCCACAAATGACATAGTTTGTCTTTTTTGATTGATGAATAATATTCCATCATGTACATATACCACAGCTTTTTGTACCATTTGTCTATTTTGGAACATTTGGGTTGTTTCCATGTCCTGGCTATTATAAATAGTGCTGCAATAAACATCTGGGTAGAACTTTTGTATCCTTTGGGTAGATTCCTAGCAGTGGGATTGCTGAATTGAACACGAGTTCCATTTTCAGTAGTTTAATGGTTCTCCACACAACTTTCTATAGTGGCTGGACTAGTTTGCACTCCCACCAGCAGTGTAGAAATGTCCCTTTCTCTCCACATACATGCCAATACTTCTGGTTGCCCGTTTTTTTCTGATATAGACCATTCTTACTGATGTAAGATGGCATCTCATTGTGATTTTGTTTACGTTTCTCTGATTATTGATGATGTTGAGCATTTCATATACCTGTTGGCCATCCTCTTTGGAGAAGTATCTTTTTAGATCTTCTTTGATTTCTTTAGGTCTTCTTTCTGTCTTATTTTTGTTGAGTTGTGTGAGTTCTTTGTGGATCTTATCGCTTGTGTGTAGAGCAAAGATATTTTTTCCCATTAGTTAGGTTTCTTTTTGTTTTTGTCTGTTGTTTCTTTTGTGGACAGAAGCTTTTTAGTTTGATATAGTCCCAGCTGTTTATGTTTTCCTTAATTTTTTTAGATTTGTAGATGAAGAATCACTAGATTTTAATTAGTGTAGCTTACCTATTCGTCGTGGTGGACTTAAGTCAATCAACTGAAAGGCTCAAAGAGGGCGAGAGGAGGCTTCTTTGAGAAGATGAAATTCTGCCTCTTGACAGTTCTAGCCTCTGCTGGACTTACCTAACCAGTCACCTACCATGGCCATGTAGGACAGTGCCTTGCAATGAATCTCTGCATACATACCCATTCGGTTGTTCTGCCTGAACTCTGATACAGTCATCAAACTCTTTATTTTGAAATGTAAATTTTTTGTAAGTCTGTTTTAGCTGTGAAACCCTGCAAGTCAGAAAGCAGGACAAACCTTCCTGTATTTAAACACCTGACCCCAGACCCCTATTGTGTTTCTCTCATGCACCCGAGCTGTCCACTGAAGCCAGTTAGGGAGCCATGTGGTGGCACCTTGATAGACTGTAGAGTGTTTGGGATCTTTGAGGCTGTTGGTCTTTCTGATGCCTTATTCCTTGGACCAGGCATTATCTCCTAGCTCCAATATTCCTGCCAGAAATGATGTCCAGCCTTTCTCTCCAGAGCCTAAGTATGACCTGGGTACTGCCCACTAAATCTCCAGTCCCCCCCCTTCCCTGCCCCAGGATCAATCCTGGCTCTAGAGTCAGAATCCCTCTTCTTGTTTCTAAGACTTTGGTCCTGGTTCAACCTGCAGCATTGCAGGTGTCCAGCAAACCATGTGCTGGGGACCAGAATGGGCCTGTGAAACCCCCAGTCTTGTCTTTGACTCTTCTGGCAGGAGCTATCCACCAGGTTTTAGATTTCTTTATATTTCTGTTCACATTTCTCTGCCTTCCTGTGTTTATCCTACTTAAAGGTAGGTTGATATTCTGCCTGTGAAATCGATACAGTTGAATTCTAAATGTTTTCTGGTGTCTTCCTTCTCATTTTCTTTATTTTCTCAGATACATTTTCTGCTTTATTTTTTAGTTAACTAATTCAAATCTCAGTAATATTTATTATGCTGTTTGATCCTTCCATTGAATTCTTCGTTTTGACAGACAACCATGTTATTTCCAAAGAACTCTGTTATTAAAAAAATTGCTTATTCACAACAATGTATTTAGACTTTATGAAGCATTCATTTTAAGTGCTGTGTCCTTCAAGAGCACTAATTAGAATTTTTTTCATCAGCTTCTTCACTTCTCGGTACTTTTACCTTCCACTGCAGGTCAAATGGCTTCTCTCATCTAGGTCCTTATTCATGGTATTTGTTTTATTCAAATGTCACATCATCTTTGGTATTTTACTTTTATTTACAAAAGAAGGGCTATGCTAATGGGTGTACATAGCCGTCATGGTGATTTGGTTACTTGTGGTTTTTGTGGTGCTGGTGGGGTGGAATACAATAGTTTTAGTTCCTCCCACAAACCTCATCCTAGTGGGCCTGATTCAGAATGCAGAGGCTTTTTTTTTTTTTTTTTTGATCTGTGAAAGTGGGAGTGTGCTGAATAGCAGGATCTATTTCAGGTTTCCTGAGAGATAAGGCTGGCTCTGGAAGGAAAATCGTGTTTTTTTTCTACTGTGCAAAGCTGCTTTTCTTCTCTCTAGCCCTGACTTCAAGGTCCATTGCAAAGGTACAGTCATACCTCAAGCTGTGCTTTTTCTGGCATGTGAGATGATGATGGTGATGATGATGATGATGATGATGATGATGATATGATGATATGATGATGATGGTGGTAGTGGTAATGGTGTTAGTAGTTGATAATGATGACCATGATGTTGGTGATCATGGTCATGGTGATTATCATAAGATGGCAATGGCGATTATGATGAGGAAGATGATGTGATGATGATCATAATGATGATGGTAACAAAGATGATGATTGTTGTGATAATCATGATCATGATGATGATTACTATGATCATGATGATGTGATAATGATTGTGATAGTGGCTGTGGGGTTAGTCATGATGATGATGATGGTGATGATGATAATGATGATAATGGTGATGTAATGATGACAGTGATGGTGGTGATGGTGATGATTGTAATGATGATGGTGATGGGCATAATGATGATGATGATGAAAGTGACTATGGTCACAATGATGTGATAATGATGATGGTGATGACCATGATGAAGATCATGATGACAACAATAATTACTAACATTTATTGATCATTCTCTGAGTTCCAGAAAGTATTCCAGGTACCATTCTGTGGTATGAATACAAGTGTTACTCCAGGTCTGTTGTATCATTTCTATTTAACTTGCATACTAACTAACATGAATGTAAAATATACTGTGTGCCAGGCCTTTGTGAAGTGCTTATGCCACTTAGATCTCATGACATCCTGATAGGGCACTGCTGTTATCATCCGAAGGATCTGAGGATTTGAGAGAATCTGAGACACAGCACAGCTGTGTGTGGTATGAGCTATAGGCTAGACTGAAAAGTGGGCCAACAGAGCACAGATAGACTGCTCTTAATCATTGTGCTGCACTGCCTTAACTTGAGACACTGAAATTTAAAGACTGCCAAATATAAGGAGATTTTTTGTCTTTCGTGTTTTCTTTTCTCAAAAAAAAAAAAGGTTTCCATAGTTTGCATTTATTCCAACAGATTGGTGGTTCTTAAACTGCAGAGAACATCCTTGCCATGATGAACTCAAGTGTTCCAAGAGTTATGATTAGTGTACCCATCATATGGATCATGGATCAGGACCCTTTCATTCCTTTGGAGGAATGATAATCAGTGTCTGATAATCCTCAATGTAGAGAGACCAACCCTATATGTTTATACTTCATGTGTGCATGATCACTTTTTATTGGTGTTAATTTTTTGGAAACCTATGGAAAATTGATAAAAAAAATAATTTGGTTGCTTTTCATTCAACTTGGATTCGTTTATTTTTGTTTCTCTCCACTGCAGTATTTAACAAAACATGCAAATACCAAGGAACTGGAAGTGTATGATGAATGAACTTAAGCCCGGGTTAGACTGTTTTCTTCTCTCTTGCTTCATTGCTATGCTGATCTTTTTCCAATGTAAGAAAGCTTAAAATCTTTGCTGCATCTACTAACTTCTTTTGAAAGTGTTTTTGAATTTTTGTAAGAGAAATGCTTCCTGCTGTGCCCATTAGAAATTCAGAACTTGTCTCACTACAGATTTGTATGTTTGGCCATATTTTGTGGGGAAAAGAAGGTAGGCATCACTTTAACCTTTAATATGAATTATAGGGAAGCCTTTAGGGCTTTCTTTCAGGACTATAAATTGAGCTCAAATATAACCTTAATATTCTGTTTAGAAATATAGGTGAGTTAAAGGTTAATATATTTAATGTAAATGTATTTGGAGCCAGTATTTATTCAGAAAATTCATTATAAATCCACTTTAGGGGTTTCTTACAGTCAAGATCATGACCTCTTTTCAAGTGGATGTCTTTTGCTTGATCTCAGTAAAAATGAACCTTCATCCCCTAAATGCTGCAGAGAAGGAAGTGAGATGTATGTGTATTTGTAAAGGTCCTTAAAACAATGCAGCATTTTACTTTGCTAATAAAAAAGCTTAACTAATAAAACCACCTAACTTGTTTATGAAAATATAGTAATACACTTGTTTTTAAATTTATGAATACTATTATGTTTCATCAGGGAAAGATGTCTAACCAGAAAACTGTGACTGAAATGGACTAATTAAAATAATTAAAGCATCACATAAGGAAACCATTCAAGGCCAAGTGAAATTAAAAGTGGTCATTGATAAAATATCCACTTTTATTAAAATATGACAGTCATTTATGTTTGCTTTAATCACTTACTTCTTAATGCTACATTCTTTTATTTTGATTCATCAGGCACATTTTTAATTGAAAATGTAATACTGCTTGCCTTTTGCAAGAGACAATGAACTTGGATAAGAAATTTTGAAACGCAGTTGGCAAAGATACCTCCTAATAATCGTGTGCTTAAAATCACCATGAATTAAATGCATCATTTTGAATTGCACCTGGAAGCCATTGTAATAGCCATTGTAACGTTGCTTTTGAATGGCTACTGAGAATTTCCTCAGAAAGGCTGAATTTTCCTCATAGCCCAGGCCAGGGACTCTTCCTCTCCTTACAAATGCAGACATGAGAGGACTGAAGAGGTCTGTTAGTGCAACACGGAGGAAATGGAGGTGTCTTGGGTCTCAGGGCTCATGTACAGTCTGTGCTCCTGAGCCCCAGGATATGTCTTTCCATGGAACCCCAGGCTCGGTACCTTTCTGTATGTGGCTTTGGTGGTTTACCAGGTTTGTTGGTAAGCTGGCCACAGGGAAAATTGCATGTAGCCAAATCTCCAGACCCTGATCTTTTTTTGATCTTGATAAGATACTTGGTGGCCCCAGTTGTGAGCTGATGTCAGTGAAGTTAAGGAATGTTTCCAGAAGAGAAGAGTTTGTTCTGCTGTTAGTTGTTGAGGTTGAGCTGTGTGTGTTCTGGCTTAACCTGAAGTGTGTGCTCCTGGACTGATGCTGTGGATGCCTTGGAGCTGCTTCCTTATTCTGTCTGCTCTGCTCATGGGTATGACATGTCAGCACACAATCACCAGAATGGTCACAGGATCAGTGCCCGTGGTGCTGTGGTTGTCTTACAGTTGCTTAAATGCAACATCAAGGCACTGACCTGTGTAATGAGTTGGAAACAAAGATGCACAACGTATGAATTTGCCTTCTAGAAGTTTAGGGTCTAGATGAGGAAGTGATATGAGCTGAAAAACATAAATCACAACAAAATGCTACAATAATAAGAAGAGGAGAGAGGAGAATTGTAATTTAGAACTCTGAGCAAGAAATGAGTGACAGGTACTCTTTCATTTAGAAAGACAAAGAGAAACCAATGTTTGCCTGGTGCTTTTGTATATCGCCAACTACAGTTCTCCAAGGCAAATCTTCATGACTGCAAGTGAAGAACGCATCCCTTTAAGAAGGCTTATATGGTTGGCCACAGTCACCGGGTAGTAACCAGATAGAGAATTCTGAGTGGGTCTGGCTTTCAGGGGTCTGCTTTTGTGCTCAAGTGGAAAAAGACTGATTCAGATGCATTTTACAGTGGGAGTGAATGTCCGTCTATCTCTGGGTTGCTGGTATTTGGGCAGATGGATTGGAAAGTGGGATTCTTCCAGGCCAACAGAAAAATATAAACAAAATTCAAGAAGTAAAAAAGGTACAAAGCCTTAAGGTCCAGGAACAAATGCAACTGTGGTCACTTCTCGGAGAAAGATCAGCATGGCTGAGCCCCCAACTGGCTCTTGAACCTTGGATCTCTTGTCAGAGTTGTCTTCAGGTGCATTTGAGCACAGGTGGCTTCAGGAGCTGGGTGGCTTCCCCATATGCCAGCCTGTCAGTGGAATAGCTGCTTAGAAGTTCTCCCTGGTGACACCCCGGTTGTAGGCTCTTTGACCCAAGGGTCCTTTGGTCTCATCTTGTCCTGAGACTGACCTGATCAACTGAAAATGAGGGAGTCAGCCATCAGGGCAAGAGGAGCTCCTGTCTCCTGGTTCATTTGGCTTAAGCACAGTGTTCTGATTGGCCAAGGGATCAAGGAGAAGGCAAGGCCCTCAGCTGAGAGTGAGGGGTGCAGTGGTTGATGACATATTTAATGTGAGTTTTGCTTTGCTGGCAGTTAAATTACTGTATTCATTATAAGTCTTGAAAATGTCTTAACCCTTTCTTTACAGAGGTGTGTCAAGATCATCTACTATCCACAAGAAAGGAAGATCTCCCAGCCAGTCTATTCTTGAGAGGATAATCTGAAGTTCATCTTAGAAACTCCTGCCTCCTCTAAAATGCTTCCTTTCCTAATGGACTTCCTTTGCCCTGGGGTCTTCACGGTTTCCTAGTAGAGAAAAGTCATTCAAAAAAAATCTAATGTGCTGAGGTAGCTCTAATATAAGAAAAGTAATAAATGAAGTGTCACTAGATTCAAAATGCATATTCTTTCGCAAAGAAGGCAATTACTGTTATAAAGATATAGCAATAGAAAAATTATTACAGCTGAGAAGTATGTGATATGTCTGTCTGTGGCACAGTTAATTTTATAGTATTACCAAGCATACAAATCATAAGAATAAAATGCTGAACCATACTAATTGAAAGTGAATTTAATATGTACTTCCGAGGAACACTCTCTACTCACCCAGCTTAAAAAAATGTAACTTATAGGCTATTAGTTATCAGATTTTCTTTCAAATATTCAACTACTTTTAATGAAGACTATTACTCATGGACTTATCTCTGATCCCTGAATAATTTTACGCTGTACAAATGAATAACAGTACTATTGGAACATCCAGATTTTACCCTGTGTTTTGTGTGTATTGAGTCAAATTACTGTGCATTTCAATTTTTATTAGAATGAAATTCTGGTTAGGAATGAAAAGAGGACTCCAAGTTTTCAAATTTGATTGTTTCACCATTCCCTTTGTATACTTCAACCATTGATAGAAAAATTATTGAAATGGACTTAAGTAGCATGACAGAGGCAATACTATCTATCTAATGACTAGTAGACGTTTTAAAAATTGGTTTCATAGGTCATTTGCAGCTTGTCTTTAGGAGAAGGAGACAGACACACTCTTAGAATGGTGCTGTCAGCACCAAGCACAAGTCTTAATGCTTCTTTTTTCCCCATGATGGGAGAATTCATTGCTGATTACAGAAAACTTGGGCAATGCAGGGAAGTAACTGAAAAAAAAAATTACCTACAGGGTTTTATCCTAGCTCAGCCACTGTTAGCCTCTTCCTCTTAGATTTAGGCTCTGGAGACTCTTCCTCAAAATGACCTTTTACTCCCTTATCCACATTAATATTGTTCACAAAAGCTCTACTTCCATTAACCTCTTGTTTTCCTCCCTTGGTTGATTCAGATTTTATGTTCTTAAGGAGTATACATTACTGATAGACTGAATCACTTAATATAGAACAGTCTTGTCCTAACTGACCCCATACATTCATGTCCCTAAAGAAAGTGTTATTTTGGTTGGTTTAACTTTGTAGAAGTGAATTCACACTATGTATTCTATGACAAACTTTTTCTAATTTAACATAATATTAGTGGATATTCATCCCTGTTTGAACGTATAACTCCGGATCAATTACTTTTATTGCTGGTACAATCTCACAGTGCATTTGTGATATTATATCACATGATGATACAGTGGGATAGGTAACTAAATTTCTGTGTCCATTTTCCCATTACTGGGTGTATGGGGCCAGATGTATACTTTTTTGGCTATTGTGACCTGAGCTGCTATGTTTTAATACCAGTCTCCTCACGATGTCAGCATCTGGATTTCATTCGCTCTTTGGGCTGGGTACATAGGAATATATATCCCCCAGACTATGTATAAGAGAAAGTAGACATCTGTTACTTTTGTTATAGGAGCAGTTGGGCTAAATCCAAAATTCTTAGGTAATCATTTTTCCGACATTAGTAATTTTGAGAAAGTTCTGAAGCCAACATAACTTTCATTCCCTGATGAGAATAGAATTATTTGTTTGTATTATGGTTTATTGGCCACTTTAACCTCCTCTGTGTGTGAGTTTATTTCCCCTTTCTTAATTACCATCTCTTGTTCCCCTTTTGGTAGCTCTGTAAGTACTTCCTAAGTTTATCTTCATCATTTGTTTTTGAACTGCTTTAAAATTTTTTTAGTGAAGTAACTTTGGCTTAAAACATGTTTCAGGCTCACAGTATTATAAATCAATATCTATATATTCTACTACATACCTATAAATTGCTGGGTTTTTTAAATGCAAATGGAGCATTTAGAAACTCAAATTATGGTCCAGCACCACAGTTTATAAAGCACACAAGATACAGGGGCTGTGTCGTGGGCCATGACTGGAGCTGTATCCTTTTGGGTTCCTCAGACAACAGAAGGCTTGGTCCAACTCCTGGCATCCCAGGAGACCTTAAGAAGGTGCATGCCATGTTAAGGAAAGCCAGCAGGGAGCCCTGAGACCCTTGGGGCCAGTCCCAGCTGAGAGCTGTTATAGCTACCAACAGCCTGGAGGGCAGAGGGAGCCTTGGCACTACACCTGGGCAGAGCCATGACTGCATAGGAAAGGAGACCTGAGAAAGGCAGCCTTTGCTGAGGGAGACAGGCATATATTGATGGTCTTGCAGAGAGGGAGTAAATATCCCAGTATTGCTTACCTCCTCACTTGGCTCCCCCCGGACCTCAGGTATCTGAGAGAACAGAGGAGCCCAGTTGGTGCAGCCCATCCCAGTGCCAGCAGCAGCGGAGAGCACGTGGTGCAGCAGAGGACAGGCTAGTCCCTCTTGCCCAAGTGGAGCTCCATTTGTTCGTCATTCTGTTTTGTGTCCTTCTTAGCCCAGTGTGTTTCCAGTCACCAGTTATTCTCATCTCTTCCTTTTGTGTCTTTACCGCCTGCTTGTATCCCATGGAGGGGAATTTTCATTTAAATTGGGAAATTTATGGAAAAATCCAAGAAAGTCTTCAGGTTCCATCAAAGCATTGCTTTTATGATTAGCCCTTTCTCCCTTGGTGTCCCGGGACAGGCCCCCACTCTCACTCTAGGAAGGTCGTATTTAAGTCGTGTATGGGCACGTGCATGCATAGGTGTGTCTGTTACATGCATTATGTGACTTTCAGCAAATTTCTGAACCTCTGGGCCTCAGTTTCCCCACTGAGGATGGAAATCCTAAGACTTTCTTCCTTGGGTGAATAATTCCATCCCCCATGACTGCGCTTACTCCTCTGTGCAATGACCAGGATGATAGGACCAGCCTCACTGCAAGCAATAGAGTGCACGGTAGCCGGTGAATTAGTGGTGGCCCAGGCTTAGACAGGGGAAACACTCTCAGCATTTGGCACTTTCATCCATGCAGTCCTGTATCTTGAGAGTCTGCACTGTCCAGCTGAGAGGAGAGCATGTACACTTACTTACCATCAGGCATTTCAGTCAACATACAACTGGTGGTCCTCATGGAGCCTAGGTGGGGAGCAGGTAGTACACTCTGACGTTTGCACAAATGATGACGTCATCAAAAAACAAGAGTCTGGGGATGTGTCCCCAACATTAAGAAACTCTTGACTCTATTGTACATACTCACACACATATTTACATACAACACCCCCATCATGCTTACATATAAACTTGTACACAAAGTACACACGTGTGTACACACAGACATGTGAGTATAGACAGCCTGTCTGGACAGGAAACTCAGAGGTCTTTGTCATCTGTTGAGAGCTGAATGCAGGGTACAAAGAAAGGACGGAAGAGAGAGATGGCTTAGCTATGGCAGCTAAGGGTCAGCTGGAAGCAATGAACCAGGCGACCTTTTATTAAGCACAGAAAGGGTACTTATAAAGAACAGAGCACAATTCACAAGGAATTTCAAAGGGAGGCAAAATGGTGAAGGTGTAATAAAACTGGTCAACAGGTTAACTTTATCGATTCCTGTGAGGTAATTGGGGGCAGGGGATCACTCTCAAAATGACTGCTATCTCTTTAAGGAATGTTTCTTTAGGTAAACATTGGAGGGGTGGCAACACTTATCACTCTTCAGAGGTATTCATGCCTGTCTCCAGTTTTGGGGGGACAGATAAGGTAGTAAAATGAGGTGTTCCTCATTTCACAGCATGAGCCCAGTCTGGTCTGTGATAGCACCCGACAGACATCACCAGGCAGACATGCAGAGCCACCTCCAGCATCCTTGTGCTGTTGTTGATCTGTTCTGTTGTGTGCAGTACCTAGTCCCACCCTTTCCCAAAGTACACCACCATCCAATGTGTCAAATCCATAGGAGAATCTTTTTCAGAAAGAGCATATTCCTGCTCTTGTTCAATGTTGGGGCTCAATGATATATTTTTTGATATTAGAAAAATGTAGCTGTCTATTTTGCAAAATGCTCTGGTGATATCCTAGATTTTTCTTCCTTTGAGAGGAAAATGGACATTTTATTCCAGCTCTTCATCTTCCAGAATGAATACATGCTAATTTACATGTCATCCTCATGTAAATTCGAAGTCATTTTTCCCAGAGCAACAACTGTACAGGTTTACTCTAATAGAAACAGGAGCTAGAATTAAAATGTTTATGGATCTTGACTAATGGGATCTGAAAGCTGTCAGATGACAAAGGATGGATCATATCCTGGAATAACAGACAAAGGCATCAGATGGGTGGCTCAGGGGGAAGAGAATGAAAAAAAAAATCTAGGATATCTCCAAAGGCAAGTTAATAAGCAGAAAGGAATAAAATAATGTGACAAATGAGATAATGGCAGTTCCCAAGAAAAGTAGCGGTTTGGCTGGTAGACGGTGACAGGTGGCTGGCATGTCAGGATGAGTGGCAGCTGGGCGTGGAGAGTGATGGGGAAGGACAGGCTCGTAAATGGCAAAATGATGAGTGAGTTAGTAAATGTGTCAGATGATGAATGAGCGGATGGGACACATCACACAGATGACAGAGGAGAGGTCACGTGAAAAGGCAGTCAGCAGAGACAGCAGGGAAGGAGAAAGTCAGCTTCCTAAAACTACAGGTTTTTCTATGTAGTAGCAGCAGCAGGGAAAATAAAGCCCTAGAACTCATGACAGTACCTGAGCTGCGTTGACACCTGTTATACACAGAACAAACTTCATTAAAGGCGCAGAGACTCTAGGACGTGCTCCTGGCTATTTATTTCATTGCGCGCTACCACTTGCTCACTTCCTGCGCTATTTCTGGGTCTTTGCATCAGTAAAATGGGAGCAAGAATAATGATAACAATGCCCTTTATTCTACGGCAGGGGGTCCTTTCATGTAAGATACTTAGAGCAGTACCTGGCAGATATAAATTATGAAGGAAAGACTGTTTGTTCTGTGATACATTAGCTGTATTCTTAAATTCCCGCTTCTGTTTCCTTCATGGAGTAAAAGCATTTCTCTCACATGCTTAAGCAGTGCCTGCCTCAGTGTATGCGTCACCCTACAGACTCCTATGTTGGCTGAACAAATGAAATACTGATGACTTCCTTTACCAACTACTGAATATTACAAGTATCACAGACTTGCCTGGGTGGGGGATGGGTGGACTGAGGGATTTCCTTCTACCGTTCCTCACTTTATCTGCTTTGTTCATTGATCACCTGACTCTATCTGATAGAGCATAGATTCTCTTCTCGTGCCACTCTGTGCTGTCTTTACTTGCACGTGCTTACCTCCCAAACATAAAAAAAGGCACATAAATCTTCCTGACCCATAACTATACACAACATACCATCACACCTCCAGTGGGAATCTACTTTGAATAACTGTGTAAAATAGACAAATGCATACCTTGGTTCATAGAGTTTGTATTTCCAAGTGTGGGAAAGTCTTCATCAGACATGTGCTTGGCTCAGTGTCCGCTAACATAGAAAACAGTTCATACTAATTTATTCTAGCTTGGTGTGTATTTCCTGCCCCTTTGCCTTGCTGCGAGTTAATTGCATTATCACTGTAAGGTTTTCATACTGTAGGAAACTAAAATATGGCCTTCTTCCTGTATCTGGCAGCGGGGGATGTTTCCAATTTGTGATATCATTTCTATTGTTAAGTTTACATTCCGTTTTGCCAGTGTGCTGTGTAAATAAGTCTCGTGCATGAAATTGTAAAAAAGCCAAATTCGTGTATTCATGATTGATGCCAATTCATATGCGGTGCAGTTTGGACACCTTCCTGATTAAATTGTTGTGTGTGTTTCAGTAGCTGTGCTAATCTGGGTTGCACATTCTGACTCGTGTTTTGTCTTTACAAATTGTGTGGACATGAAACTGAGCCTTCTAAATATTACTTTTGACAATGGGACGCAGACTAGAATTTTAGCTTTTGTGTACTTGGACGGGAAGATGAATACTTTTCTGGCATTTCTGGTGGGGTTTTTGCAGGCAGAGGAGTTGTGCTGATAGTTGTGAAGAATTTTCTGGAAGGTCTGAAAAAGCAGACACTGCAGACAGACAGTAGCCTCAGTCAGTTCTTCTGGATCAAGAGAGGAATCAGCTGTGCACTGACAACATCGGGACGGAGCTTGGGCAGCCAGTTCTGTGGCACTTTGTCACATCACTAAGTTCCTATTCCCCCAACCTGATTTTTGTATTAATTGCCACTCAAGATGCTTGAGTCAAAGCTCTAGATCATGTCTAGGATGCTGAATGGTCTTGTTTGCTCATGTTAGTATATGTTTGATCAGCATTCAGAAGTTAGATAACAACCGTTGTGGAAAGAAAAAATGGAATATTAAATTTTCATTTACATCATATAACTTACAAGAAGCATTTTTTCCCCAACTTGTTTTTTGGATCTGTACAAGCTTGTAATATTATCCCTCTCCAACTGCCTTCAAGATCACTAAGTGGGGATCCTGGGTTCTCCATATTCTCGTGGCTATTGTCTCAGTGCCCAGAGTTCTTGTGGTTAGCTAAGTGGATAGGCAGACAGGAGGCCTTTCACCATGGACAAAAACCCTGGTATGAGGAACACACTGGGAAGCTGGTATCTGCTGAAAAACAGCAGGTAGATACTATGACCAGATTAGTGAAGCCGTGTGAGCCACATATTTTTGTACCAAATTCTTGTCTATTGAAGTCGTAGGAAGCATTCCAATGACATGGGCCAGTAAGTTGATAGAGGCAAATTTGTTTAAAGAAACAGATCAGAAATAAAGGAGATAGAGATGCAAGACCCCCCCCCCAGAAAGTGGGGGCCAGGGTTGGCAAAGTATCACCTGGCTTCCCCAGAGATCTTATTTTATAAGCTTCCTATGACTATTCTAAGAACCCCGTCAGTCTTTAACTGTGATTGGTTGAAGTCACAGAGAGGAGGGACTTTCTTTGTTCAAGTTTTGCCCGGACTTGTTCTATGTTATGCTAACGTCCTATCCATGCCCTGCCTCTCAGACCCTAGCTGTGTTTCTCTCAGATGCTTTCATGTCTGGCCATGGACTGTGAAGTTTTATTTTTCTGGTCATCTTTCCTTATTTCCCCATTGCCCCTTCTTCGAGGTTTATCTACCTCCCTAGCCTAGTTTAGGGAGTAGTCTGTCTCTGCGCCTCATTAGCAAGATCAGCTAAAATTACTTGTAAAGATTAACAGAAGGTTAGGCAAGAATATAGACTAGAGATGATATGTTTGATTAGCAGGACACTGGAACTCCCAGAGAGGGGGTTCCTTTACGTGACCCTAGTTTGCAGCAGATGATGATACATCCCAAACTACACCCCCACACCCTGAATGTGCTTTTCCTGAGTCCTTGCCTGCCTTCTTTGATCTTTATCTTTCACTTGCTCCCTAATGGGAAACTGCCCTGGGATTGGGGTGCTCCCTGACTCACACCTCTAGAAGAAGTCATTTGTCACAGTCCCACCAGACTTCTCATTGCTCCCACCCCTTTGGACATTTCTTTGTCCCTCACTGCCCTGAATGCTGATGCCCTGAGAAGCAACAACTAAGAAGCAGGGTTTGCCTCTTGAGACACATGAGGTTACATGCATGGGGGTAGCGTGAAATGAATGGATCCATTCATTCATTCACCCAACCAGAGTTTTCACTGAGGGCACCTCTGAGCAAGAATCAAGTTCTAGGGATTATTAGGCTGTGAGAAAGATGTTCACACTTGCCCTCCCGGAGCTAAGGGCCATTTTGGGAAACTCAATTAACCTCCAATACAAAAGCTTTCCCTCTTTTCACTGTGGATTATGCCACCCCTCCGTCCTCTCTCTCTCTCTCTCTCTCCCTCTTCTCCCCCTCTCCCTCTCTCCCTCCCTTCCCCCTTCCCCTCTCCTCCCCTCTCCCTTCCAATGTTCCCTCTCCTCTCCCCCCCCACCCCTTGGTTTCCAAGTAACCCCTCAGTACTGAGCCTGAGCTATTATGTGAATTCTTATAAGTGGCTTCTCTCTGACCTTTGGCCTCTCACCTATTGGGGCAAGGTTGAAAGTCTCAGATGATATTACAAATGCCACAGACTCTGTTTCCACTGAGCTACTTTTGTGAACCTTGAGATTCTTTCAAAGCTAATGTCATAAGCCTTGTCACTAGCCTTTTGGAAACTCTCTTAAGACTCCACCTTCCCTCAGGATAAGAACCAAAGCTCCTACAATCTTCTACCTTCTTTCCGTTCCCTGGTGGAATCCTCTCTGAACTGCCCTCCATCATACCCACTCTTCCCCAAGTCTGGAGGATTCCCATGTTGCTGGTGGCTGCAGGAGTACCTCCCTCATCTTCAGATCTTTGCTCAGATGTCAACATTTCAGTGAGACTAACAAACGGTTGGCCTCTGTAGGGTAAAAGAGCTAGTCAGGACTTTTCTGACATTAGCCTCTATGACTAGCACCTCCCTATGTTTGTACATATCTGGCCCAGTGGGTGTGCGCATGTGTGAGTGGGCTCACCTGGGCCTATGAGGTGAAGCTGAAAGGATGGTGTTACCCTGGGGGAGGGTGAGGAGAGTGAGAGGAAAATGGAAAGAAGAATTAGAACAAGAGAGAGAAGCTCAAGTAGCTGGTTGTTTGCTGCCTGTTTTTCCCTATTCTTTATTTAAAAATGCTATGAAGATAATTCCAAGGGCTCTGACATTCTTTTGCTGCTGGAACTGATAATAATCTACCTAGATTGGAATGCTTCCCCAAAATATGTCACGTTAGCATGTGGATTACATCAAGCTGAGGTCAGTCAAGGCCTTGCAGACTCATGAGAAATGTTTACCACTCCCTTAACCTACCTAGAAGAGTGAAAATTGGGATATTACTAAGAATTAGAATTTTAACCAGAAATAGCCTTTCTTTCAGAAAACAAATCTAAATGGCAGGACAAAGATCTAACTATAAAGCTTCTTGTTTTTGGCACTGATTCATCCTCTTCTTGAAACCCCAGGCCTCTGTCCCACTCCTCAGAATATCTATTTTGTAACCAGAGACTGGCGCATCTGGCAGTGGTGGAGAGAAATTACCTGCATGATACACACCTTGAGGACAAGCGAAGAAAGTGCTATGGGTGGAGTCTGGCATGAAAGGATAAAAGCCTCCCCCCCCAAAAAAAAGTGCTGTGAAGAAGCATGCCATCACAATATGGGCTCCAGCCTGGAATGTCAGCACCCAGGATTTGACCACCCTGGTGTTGGGAAACTTGGAGTCTGTGTACCACCGAAGATAAGAAGAAAGTTGGAATCTGCATATCTCCCAGAGAAGAAAAAGTTGAACTTGCTGGAAACTGGACTTTGTGTGAAATGTCCACTTCAGGTTTGAAGTGAGTAGAAGACATCATCTGAGACATGTGCTTCTTGGTCTGAAAGGAGGAAAAAGCCTCCAACTTACAAGCCACAGGTCTGCTTCACCCGCATGTAGCTGTTGCCACTCAAAATGCAGTTTAACAAGGGATTTTCATTAACAAAGAAAGTTAACCAAGAAAATGAAAAGTTTCTTTTTAAAGCCATAAGTGGACAGTTATCTTACTCCAGTCACCCTTTAGTCCAACAGTCCTAAAACAGTCCAAGATAATGACCCTTTGCCCTCTAAACCTCAGAGGTAGGCACTCGAGGGTCTCTCCAGGTTGCACATTGGTTCAGCACTTTCTTCCTGTCACCTTTCTTCACCCTCACGTGGCTTCTCCCCCTTCAGGGCCCAATGCTCCAAGAGCCCTGGAACCCTCCACTCCTTCATCCTTCTCCAGGTGCCAAAACCTCTGAGCAACCAGCTTCATGAGGTCCCACTCCTCCTCCTCCTCTCTCTCCTTCTTGTGCAAATCCTCCTCCAGCTGCTTCCTCTGGCAGTTTTCAACTTCCACGCCCCCCAAGGGGGAGAGGTCAACTGCCACAACCCAAGGGCAGGGGAGGGGCACCCAGTTTCAGGTAGACACTTGTGTAGGTCTGCAGTGGTGAGAAGACGCCATCTTGGAAGCACTGTAGGACTTAGACACTGGGCAGTAACTGGGGTAAGATAACTAGACGCCCATGGCTTCAGTGACTCTTGTCGATCTCTCCTTGTTGTAAATGAATCTTGTTATTCTTTGAGTAGTACTGCAATGGTGTGCGGTGGTAGAAGAACCCAGAGAGTGCCAAATTGAGCTATTGGCTCTCTCTCCTTCTTTAGTTTGGTACCTATTCACACCTGGTTTTGGTTTTGTCCCATTGGCTTTAGAAGTCACATCCATGTAGGTCTCCATTTCAATAAAATGAAAATTATCTAAATTTAAGAACTGAGAAATCATCAAGAAGACAAGAAGTTACTGCTTCTTTCAGAAGTATGGGGACACAGGAGATCCATGACTGGGACTCTACCCAAAAGATACCAGAACACTAACCGAAAAGGACACCTGTACTCCAAAATTTATAGCAGCACTATTTACAAACAACCCAAATGCGTGGAAACAGACAGAAAGTCTCCAAGAGTTGTGGTACATTTACACAATGGGATATTATTCAGTGATCAAAAAAGACACACATATCATTCACAGCAAAACACGGATGGAGCGAGAAGGAATTATGCTACTGGAAGTCAGCCAGAAAGAAAAAGAGAAAACCAGATGGTCTCACTTATATGTGGGATATAGGGAAAACAAACAAAAGGTCAAGAAAAACTAAAACTAACAAACTGACAACAGAACTAAAGTCTGCAGCAAGGGAAGTAAGGGGGAGGGAGAAATCAGGGGAGGGATGAGCACAAGACATCAAGAGGCTGGTTTACAGGTGACATGGGTGTGGGAGAGCCTTGGGGAATACAATGATGTAAAAAATAAATTTTAAAAAGTATGGGAACAAGAAAGTTCTATATCTGGTTGTATTTAGGAGGCTCTTGTCAAGGGCATTTCAGTGTCTATGTGAGGCCATTCTAAAATAAATCTGTGCTTTTCTGGGGATGATATAGAGCTGGGTACACATCAAACTGGAAGCAAATCAGAAGCTATAGCTTTAATTTTTGACCTCTGGCTTTCAATTCCAATTGATACCCAGATGAACTGGAGAAGACTAGATTTGGTCTGTATTTTCACTGACG
Organism: Uropsilus gracilis; assembly: GCA_004024945.1. Taxonomy (NCBI): domain Eukaryota; kingdom Metazoa; phylum Chordata; class Mammalia; order Eulipotyphla; family Talpidae; genus Uropsilus; species Uropsilus gracilis. The sequence goes on from PVHY01001653.1 coordinate 142,598, forward strand.
TGAAAATTGTCCCTGTCAGTTTCTAGCCAAGGACCATTGGAATGAATAGCTATCAAATTGGTGCATCCTTCCTTAGGGGAAGAGAAAAACACTTAGCATCCCATAATCTTGGTTTACATGGAGGATGATATGCTTTCATTGTTAAGGAAAATAAAGAATGTGGAAGTCAACAGAGAACCTAAAGGAAAATGCTGTTTGTGGAACTGTTCTGAAAAATAACAAAGATTAGAGATATTACAAGTCTTTGACTTAACTGGGCTTAATTTAGGGAGAAAATTGAAACCCCTGACCTCTGTCCCTCCCTCCCTGCTCTCTGAGGGCCTGTGGGGAGTAAAGGAAAAGCTGAGGTACTGGCCCAGGGACAGAGCTCTGGCTGAATTTCAGCTCCGGGCACCATCAGAGCCTCTTGCAGCCTTTCTAAGATCCTCTTGCTCCGGGTCTCATAAGGAATGGTGACCATTCCACATAGCCTGCTGGCTCCTTTCCACAGCTTCTGCCACCGGCTTTTGCCTTTGCCACCTATCCTCCCGCTTCTGGATATCAAGGTGCCTGGTGCTCTGAAGTTCTCATCTTGGCATTCGTTGTGTGGGGCACCTGCTGCCTTCAGAGCACCAGCTCTGGCGCTCACCTGCCCAAACTGGAACCTAACCTCTTCTGGGCATCCTGAGAAAACTGAGAGAAGCTCTCTGGGCCTACTTACTGCATTATGTTTTGGGTCAAAAACAGCAATAGACAAGGTTGTCGCGAGAACACAACAGTTAAAAGTGCTTAGATCAATGTATGGCAGTGAATCTTTATTGTTATTGTTGTTGTTATTCTTGTTATTTTTTTTTCTGCCTTACATAGAAATGCATTTGACTAGCCATGCCCTCTGCTGAAGAATTTGGGCAGTTGGGCACGATAGCCAAGCGGACACGTCAACCATCTATAGTTTTCACAAACTCATGTATTTTTGAGAATAGAAGCAAACAGGAACACAGATTCCCACTTTCTCAGCTCTTTTATACAAAAAGGATCATACTCTATCCCGTTGCTGCCCCCACTTAATGAATGGTCCTTTTGGAGATCTTTCTACTGCTGAGTCAAACAGTTTGCATTTTACTTTTTACCAACTCAGTATTCTCTGCAGCTAGAGGACTTTTGTAAATGTGACCACATAAAAGTAAAAAAGTTCTGCATGACTAAAGAAATGAATTTTTAAAAAAAAAAACAACAAGCGCATTGAAAAGCAAACAAAACACTGGATAAAAATCTCAGGACACATAGATCTACTTCATAGAAACTAAGAAGAGATCAGACGTCTTCCAAAGAAAGATAGATGTGGACAGAATTTACTGGAAAAGGAATCAGAGAGACTTAACCACATGAAAAGATTGACTTCACTGGTGCTGAAAGAAAATCTAATTAAAACACTACAGAGATACCCTGTTACACCTATCAGACTGGGGAAAAATCCACAAATTGGACAGCACAATCTTTTGATGAGGCTGTGGGGAAACAGGCCATTTTTTGATTTGCTGATAAGATTGTGAAAATGGTACAGCCCCCAGGAGGATAACTTGGAAGTATTAAAACAGCTATAGGTTAATTCACTCTTTGCCCAGGAATCCCCGCTCTGGGATTTGATCCTGCAGGTCGGCACGTGTATCCCTGCAGCATGGCACAGAAGGCAAGAATCTGAAAAAACAGAGTCCATTCATCATGGGGTCATTGAACTGTGGTCCAAGCATGAGGGACAGCTGCAGAGAGCTGAGAACTGCATCAGGCCTGAAGGGTAACGTGACGTGGATGCTGAGAAGGCACCACAATCCCTGTCCTTTACTCCCCCCACACATGCACCTCCAGCCCTATCAGGTGTTCCTTAAGAAGTTGTCAGCAGGCTGGGCACAGTCGTGCATATCTTTAATCCCAGCCTAGGGAGGGAGGTTGAGGCTAGGAATTGCTTGAGTACGCGGGTTCGAGACTACCCCAGGCAACATAAGTACTCAGGCATGGTGGCACGTGCCTGTAGTCTCGGCTACCTGGGAGGTTGAGGCTGGGGATCGCTTGAATCCATGGAGTTGGGACTACCCCAGGCAACATAGCAAGACCTAGTCTCAAAAAAAAAAAAAAAGGGGTTGTCATCAACCCATCCTGTCACCTCTGCCTGTGTATCACTGTTAGGAGTCACGTGTGGGATGAAGAAGAAATTGGGACAGAAGAGATGGATAGCAATCTGTGGGGCTAACCCACAGAATGGGGATCCTGGGAAGCATGTCCAGGTCTGACTTTAATGAAGGTGAGATGCCACTTATATACCCCAGTCAGGAAATGTTCCAGTGATGTAATGAGGAAGTAGCAAAGTGTGCATGACATGCAGCAGGGAGGATGCAGGGATGCGTGATAACAGGAGAATTTACCTTTGGGGGCAACAGTCATTGCTAATAGGGCATATGTCTCTTGGGACATTCCAAAGAAGTTAGGAAGCTGGGTTACAGGTGACATGTGCTATCGACCACCCTCTAGTGTGCCAGAGGGGGCTAGAGAGATAGGAGGTGTTCCTCTTATTTGAAGCTCCATCTCTCCACCTGCTTCCACATGTCACCTCTTTTATTCTAACTCCCATCCCTTGTGAGCATCCCCTATTCTACCCAGCAGCTGGAATCTCCCTTCCAGGAAAGCCTGGCCAAGGGGCAAAGCTCTCCTGTCACTTAGAGGAAGGGCAGCCTTATCTATTTGCAAAACCCCTAAGGACGTGGGCGCTCAACGAGCAGGCTCCTTAAAGACATAAATGGGATCCTGTCAGTTTTCAAAACCTTACAATGACTTCTGTCACCTCCCTTCTCCTTGCCCTGCAATGCTTTGCAAGCTGTTGACTTCACCCAGGATGTGCCATGCACCACCCTCTGGCCTCCTGACAGCTCTGGACTTCCCCATGATCTCCCTTTATCCTTAAAATGTTTTCCTCTGCTTCGGGCCTGGATGCCACTGCCACTTCTGAGAAGACTGCCCAGCAGGTCACCTGTTCATTTTCTCCGTAACACTCATCACAAGATGCAAGATGCAGTGTCCTTGCTTTCTGCCTCCCTGCCCCTGACTGTGACTTCTGAGAGGGCAGGCCTGGCATCTGTGTGGCATCTGGCATGTGTCAGCCTGCATTGCTTGCTGTGGAAGTGACGACTCCTGCTCATTCCCCAGTTCCAAAGGGGCCCCCCCTCTGCCAGTTTCTGCTAGGTCCTCCAATTTGGTCAGCTTTCACTGGCAAATGCACGCATAGCACCCACTTTACCATGGGCAATGTCCATCAGCCTGGAATATCTCCTCTCCCTGTACCTTGCAGCTCAGCTGAATGAAGCACCTCGTGGCTTTAGCGCCTGCTCTGCGTGCTAGGCTCGTAACAATACGTCCTGCGTTTGTGTATAAAAATCAGCAAAATTTCAAATACCAAATGTTGAATGAGAAATGGTCATAGTGTCCCAGGATAGCAAATGGTTCTCTGTTAAAAAAAATTCTGGTTTTAGTACCAGCAGAAAATGTAAAGTTCCCTACATTGTACTCACTTGTGATTTTTGTTATAAGAAGGACTCTTGTCTGGGGGATAGGGGATAGTTACAGGGCAAATGGTCAGACTCAGTTTCCCCAGAGAGGTTGTCAACACATCTGAACATAAAACAATGTAATGTTCCTCCTAGTCTTACCTTCTCACTGAACTGTGACGACCCTTCTACCTGCCTTCCTGTTCCTGCAGTCCCTAGCTCCATCTTCCTCCCTCCTGCAGATCTAGTCACTGTGCCCCCCTGTGTTGCCCCCTTGCCTGGAGAGGAAAACACCAAACTGAATAACACACAGACACCCACCAACCTCTAGGTTGGTTTTATGTCTCAAGTCTCCTTGAAGTGCCCACACTAACCCCCCTTTGATAATGCTGTCCTGAACCCAGCTCATTTGCAAACTCCTATGCATCCCACAGAACCCCTTGAAACATCTTTCCCCACCCAGGCCAACTTTATAAAGCTTCATGTTACCACAAAACTTGGTGTTTGTATTGGTTCCATCCATAGTGAGGTAAAATGAGTCTTACCTCATTTTAGGTAAGACTGCAGAATTTTATGGCTTTAACTGTCTTCCTCGGGTCATCTTACTTGTGTATGATGGACTGAGTTCTTGATAATTATATCTTGTGTTTAGAGTCACTGTGAAATACCCTTGCTTCAAGAGGGTTTTAGCTATCTTTTCTCAATGCAGCTACTGACTTGGAGTTATCCCCAGCCAGAAAATCATTGTGCAATAAAGTGCAATTAAAAGGAGACTCATGGCAAACGCATTCTTCTTGTGGCTACCTCTGAAGGTCAAGGCAGGGCCACGGCCAGCAACAGTGACTATGTGGCTGCCAGGTTCTGTTTTGGGGGACACCGGTGTTTCACTCACAGTGGTTTATTAAATGGTAATGTTTTCATATTCTGATGAATGACTTCAGAGTGATGAGATTACAGACTTTACAGTGACAGTGCTTTATATTTGAAAATCCTCCTAATTAGTCATCTCGCACCGCAAGTCAAAAGATATAATTTATCTTGAAGTTATGCATAAATTGGAGCGCTGCTGGGTGCCATTGCCGTTGTCATTAAAACATTATTTGGTAAATTAAGTCTGTATTTAGTTCAGATCTAATGATTGAAATATGATCCTGACATATGGCAGAGGAAGGCCTGAGCGTGTTACGGTGTGAGAATTCTCTTTATGCTGTCACTTCAGAGACAGCTTCACACATCCAGCTGCAGGCCTCTCGCAGCCCCTGTCCTGGGAGGACCTTGCTGCCACACCTGTCTGTCACCACTGAATCCTGGTTACTTGTTCCATCTGTACTCCCTCCTCTTCCCTCTCCTCCTTGGCCCTTCCCTCATCTCCTTTGCGCTCAGGCTGGTAGCCTCTCTGAAGGCCTGGTCCAGTACATCTTGGCATCACCAGCCACTCCTGTTGTGTCCAAGCTGGCTGGACAGGTGGCCCTGCTGGGTGACCCCAGGGCTACGCCCAGTTCCAGATGTCCCTTGAACAAGGGGAGATGCAGCACTCTGAGGCTCTTACAGGGGATGAGCTGCAGGAGAGCTGGTGACTCAAGGGTGGCTCAGGCCTGCCTGGGGGGCAGTGACAACACTGTGGACCCATTGCCCCGCTAGGACACTGGAACATGAGATCACATGGGTGGATGTTGGGGGGGGATTATGCTAAGCAAGTTAAGTCAGAAGGAAGAAGACCAGGACTGTGCAATTTCACCCATTTATGGAATATAAAGAAACAAAGGAAACACACAAACGAAATGCCAGGCTGACAACTGAATGGCGGCTCCCAGAGGACGGAAGGGGCGGCTCCCAGAGGACGGAATGCCTGGCCCCTGGACAGTTGTGCGGGGCGTGGTGTGGGATCCACAGCTGTCCAGGTGAGAAGCTGCTTGCCTAATCCTACGCAGTGCTGCAAGGCAACCTTAGCTCGCTGAAAAGCAAATTAAACAAAGCAAGCAAACACTCAGACCAGATCTACCTGAATCCAGTTTTCCTGGATTCCCAGATGCAGCCCCGGGCCTGGCTCAGACTCCGAGCTGTAATTTTGGAGAATCTGCATCTGAGTGGTGATGCCGGGCGCTGGGAATTGTGAAGTCAGTTTTTGATCTAAATTTCAAGCACTTACTATGCTGGTCACCACTGCTTTCTCTGGGAAGCGGCTTGTTAAAAACCCTTCATTTTGTAATTAAAGAGGAGGGCATAATGACTTATTAAATGCAGTTTATTCCTGTGGCTGTGCCCAAGTGCTGAACAGAGACCAAAAGAAGCTGGAATTGGAGCATCTGGGGAAGCAGGGCCGAAGGTGATGCTGGAAATGAGAAGAGAGTCAGCCAGGCCTCGGGGATGAGCCAGGAGGCCCCAGGAAGAAACAGCCACATGCCACCGTCCCTGGGTCCCCGTTTGTGCTCCTTTTCCTGAGCTGGGAACCTCCATCCACTCCAAAGGTGTGTGGGTTTAGGTGTGCATCCTTATCCCAGCTTCATTTCCTGAAGTCCCTCTCCAGCCTCTTTCTACCCAGGGTGGGGTGGCACTCACTCTCTCTCTCTACACTATCCTGACACAGCAGCTTGGGTGCGCCCCATCTCTGCGGGGGTTCAGGTGACACAAGGTGATCAGAGCCCCCACCATGGCAGGAATAAGGTCACCATGTCACCAGCTGTATGTACCTATAAGACCTGGGGGATTTGCAGAAGAATGAGAATGCAGTTTGCAAAGACCTGTGCTCAAACCCATATGTCCAGCTGTTAGGAAAGGTGGCCCAGCTTCCTAAAGGCAGCCACATTGAGGCATTAGCTGTGTGGCTGCTCCCTTTGCTCCTGATTCTTGCCTCTGTGCTGTGTTTATCACCACCTTGGGGGTGGAAAGGGGACTCAGGAGACCACCCACCTATCGTCCCCCCCTCAGGAAAAATTTGTGCAAAGCTTTTCAGCTAAAGGAGAATTTATCTTTTTTTTTCTTATTTGAGAGAATTCAATATTGACTTTCATTAGAAGCTCCCCGTAAACAATCAGTATAAATAACTGAGTGTCAGTGATCTTGAGGTAACTGTAGATTTTGCATTTTAAATTCGGTGTTTACATGTAAACTGATGTAGAATTATAGTGGAGTTATGACTTCATACTTTTGTTCTCTGAATTTTTATACCAGCCCCCCTGGTGGAATTTCTTGTTTCTTTTCAGCTGTTTCTCTGAGAACAGGATGAGAAATCTGTCAGCTTTCTTTGTATATTAGGTGGTATGGATGTAAATTTTATTAAATAACTTTTTAAAAAGGATTGTCAGTAGTTTTGCCCCTTTGAGCAGTACAACCAACCTCTTTTTGTTGTAAAGCTAAACAGAGGACCTAGACTATTTATGATTTCATGCTCAGCCATGAAGGATCTGTATTTATTTTTATGTTCACGTTCTGTGTGGTAAAGATGAAATTTACCTCACAAATTCCCATGCAATAAAATCAGACACAATAATCTGATAATTTCTCAAGCACATCTTTTTAATATATACCTTTTCTCATGGGGTGACAACATAAAGATGATAGTATTTTTTTATTCAAATAGGCTGTTTTTAAGATTAAAAGTTACTAGTTTGGTTTGAGTTTGGTTTTTTTGTGTGTGTGACTACTAAGTTAATATAGAAACATGACACTGATATTATTTTTTAATTTCCTACGAACTATTTTCTACTAAAAGTGGTTTGATACTATGTTTATAAAATTCATTGCTAAAATTAATCTTTACTCCCAATTTGACTAATACCAAATCTTGGTACCCCAAGATTTCATACTTGTTAACAATACATACATAACAAATCTAATTTCTGTCACGAAGCCCTTCCTTATCACTGAGAAGGTATGAAAAAGTGCCGTGAACCATCCTATGTTGAGGTCCCTGAACTAGGTTTCTGCTTTGGTTCAGTTTTGGTGGGAAAGCAAGGGCCTTTCCAAGCCGTCAAGAGCAGGGTATTCCCTTTATCTTTGCTTTCTTCTCTCTTCGGCTTCTTCTAGTTCAGGAACTAACTTCCCTCCCTCCCTC